>JAOVYW010018671.1:0-39039 GCA_025775045.1 Hiodon tergisus | reverse complement strand
TATAACTACCCAGAGTAAAATGAATTATGATTATGTATATGAAAATTCATTTTAGAAAAGTGGCAGTTCTGTCCAAATGATCTCCAACATCTTTAACTGAACGTTCTCCAGGTGTGCAAGGGTCTCATTGGTTGATGTCATTTCTTCGACATTGATGTCACAGGGGACGTCTTGGACACAATGATTTCATTCAGCTGATAAAGCCAAGAGGGAGAGTGAAGAATGTGCGGAAGCAGAAAAATTAGACCATGCATAATCTAATTTCAAAGGCTTAAGCATTTCTGAGATGCCTTAACAACCAAAATACATCTATGATTTCTACACTAAGCGTGGGATAGTTAACTGGCAGAAAATTGAAATACCTGTGCATCTAAGGGTCGTCTATGGTTGCAGTTCTATAGGCAAAAGAGAAGACACAAATGCATCAGACCAGACTGTAGCTCAGATGAGTATGTGTATCAGCGAGTGTCTTCCATCTATGTGTTCTTACCTTTTTGGACTTTTCCTCCCACACTTGAGCTTCTTACCTGTAGAAATTTAGATAGACAAAGTCAAAGATAGATATGGACATCCACGTAGAAAATAAAAAAATTAAGTTAAGAAATGCAATGGCCTTCACCTGCATTTTTAATCCCAAATATGTGATATTAACACACACTTAAAATTCCTTCTACTTTATTGCACGTTGTGTTTATTGCTCCATAGTTATGTGTGTTTGAAGGTCTACAATCACAGACAACTATTGCTAACATCTTTTTGTTTTGTTTTCCCTTGCAGCTCTACTGACGTTGGGAGAGCTAATAATTAGCCTACTCACTCCTGCAACCGCGGATTAACCGAAGCACCCAGGAAAGAAATGGCATGTATGCTGAATGATGTATGTATTATTATATGTATGTATTAACAGTGGATATTTTATTCAAAAGTTAACATGGCTGCTTGAATAGGCCGCTTGATTGTAATAAAGCCATCTGTGTTTCTTCTTTTCTATAGCAGATCACCAGGTTAGGGTCATTGAAAGGAACAACAATGGTCGTAAAGTAAATACAATTTAAATTGGGGTTTGCACGTTCAAAACGTGTTTACCACCGACACCCACTGAAAATGATTGCTATGCCCACGCAGAAGAGAACCGCTGCAAAAATCAGCCCCCCCTTCCTCACTGAGTGGTAGTCTGCAAAACAGGAAGAAAAGAGTGCTTTCAATTTACTTTATGGATTACTGCACTTAGACAGCACGTTGAGACGTACAATCGCACAGACCATAAAGACACCCTAGAGCCTCACAAGCACATTTTAGTATGCGTCCCCTATACCTGCTGGTTTTTGATCCAGCTGAGTAGTCAGTTACTTTATCTAGACTTATCTTGTGTTTTCACCTGTTTAAGAGCTGAAAACAACCGCAACAAGACAGCTTTATTAAGGGCTTAATTAATCATTCGGAACAAAAACCAACACAGTGGTGCGTGGGGACTGGAATGGAAAACCACTGCTCTACTGTAGTCAAAGTCCATTTTAGAGCAAGTTTAACTAACCCTGTCAGACAGCATGGCACTTACTATAGTAGAAGGCATCGTCTCCAAAATCAGTTGCTTCTGAAGTGAAAAAAACAAATGAAAAAAACTCAAATGGGGAAAAGACTACTGAAAATCATAAACAAAAAGAAATATGTGTTCAGAGAAAATGTCCTAAGAAAAAATCTGTAATATTGTAATACATTTCTGCAGATTGTTTTCTATACTTTCAATCTGCATGTTTTCTTTGATCTCAAAATTGCTCAGCATTACACAACACATTTTTTAATATAGCATTTAAAGAGGTGAAATAATCCAAGCCTTACCTCCACTCATATTTACAATGTGTGTTGGAAGGTTTTGCTGGAAAGAGCTCTGTGCTGAAGTGGTCAATGTCTCGCTCCCTTTGGTCAGCAAATGCTGGTGTCGTCCCTCCCTCTTTCATGAAACTCCCTCCTCTTTCTACCATATCTCCATCACTGACCCTTCTTCTCCCTGTGACTAGCACGTGCATGTTTTGTGCGGCCAACTATAACATATTTGCCCTGTGACCAAATGATAATGAGAAGCTGGTGTGCAGTAGCGAAGGTGTCCCTTTGTCAAGGTCAGCCTGGTATAGTCATGTAAAAACTGATTAATGCATGCGTATGCCATGATTTTCACAAACGCGTGACATATATTTGCATATTCATGAGACTGAGTTGGAAACAGTCGACAAAAAATACAAAAACACAAGGCAAAACCACAAAACAAAATTCTTCTTGGATGGAAGTTTTCAGGAGTTTCCAGACTTTTTCACCTTTTGGTAAACTCAGATCCCTGTGCACAGAGACAGTGATAACCAACGGGAATACTGGGAAAAGTTATTTTATGTTGCTCATAAACTAATAATGTATAAACTAGAGTATGTAAATTGTTGCGTGCATATTAATTAAGACACGGTAACATCATAGATCAAGCTTAAACTTGCATTTATAATTAAAGAGGAGTTTAAAGAAGAATAACATTGTAATGAATCACACAGTTCTGGACCAGTGTAGATCTTGTACAGATTGTTTGAAGGCATTCTAGATTATTTCTTTCCCAACAGATCTTTGTGGAAAAGTAGATGGATGATAATTACAGTTATGTAATTCTATACGTTTATAAGCATCTATAAAACATCTATAAAGACGTTATTAAAGAATCGTCCAATTATCTTTATTAAGTTAGGCTTATAAGCTGACTGATACTTAAAAAAAAGACATTAAATACAGAGAGGCACAGATAAAAGCATATTAAGTTTTGATTCAATTATATTAAGTTATGAGTTACTGTAGCTGGTTATTGTCTCAGGCATCATAAATCTTGCCTAAACATTAACAGTGCCAACGTTTATTTGTTTTCTTTGTCTTGTTTTTTCAGGCTGTCAGTCCACATTAACTTTCCACTAGCCTTGACACCATTTTTCCATTGACACGTGTGAGGTACAAACCAGGCAAAAGGCTCATAACCGCACTCAAAGACATACATCACACATCACTTGAGTAGCTTTCCTACTAGTAGTAATTCCAAACTCTCTACCTGATGGGTCATGCATCTGTGAGACACCCTGTGAGACTAAATTATTATTAAATGACCTCTAAATTGTTTGAAATTGCCTTGCTTAACTCCTCAGTGAGGAGCAGGAATCAAATATTTAAATCATGTGATTCCAATTTTAGCTTCCCGTTATTGGCTGGGTTATGAAAGCCCATGAACAACAACTCACTACCATGAAAAAAACGATTATTATGTGGTGTTTATTTAAATAAATCTTGACTATTTGCCAGCGCTTAGGTCACCAAAATCTAAAATTTGAGTATATTTTATTCGGTCCAGGGACCCCCTGACTTTCTTTATTCCATGTATCCATGCATGAGTAATTCATAGAGATATGAGCGTCTAAACACACCCAGATTGGTTGTAGCTCTTAGAGTGTAAAAAACGCACAATGCATTCATTTCAGTCAACAGGCTTGGTGTGTGACTGATTCTCCTAACGGGATGGGGGAGGTATACCATTTTGCCACGAAACTTTCAATTTTGCATTATTTCTGTCTGCAGTGAATATTCTTTTTCACACACTTTATTTATTTAGCACATATTTATGTACTGTATTGTCAGTACAAAACCCACCCTTCAACCCACAAAGAAACGGCCATTACGACCCCAAGGAAGGTCAGGCCATTGGTGTACATGGCGTAATAGTCTGGCGTGATAGCCTGACATCTGACAAACGGATGTGCTCTGAGGCAAACGCACGCCTGCACACACACACACACGCACACGCACACGCACACGCACAAGCACACGCACAGGCACAGGCACAGGCACACACACACGCACACGCAGACACACACACACACACACAGACACACACACACACGCGCACACAAGCACACACACGCACACATGCACACACACACACACACACACACACACACAGACACACACACGCGCACACAAGCGCACACACGCACACATGCACACACAAGCACATTAACGCTGCTTTTGTCATGTCAGTCACTAAACTAATTGATGTTGAGGAAATTACAAATATTTCCATTCCCCCAGTATACATGGTATTGTAAAGCCTTGGTTTGTCATTAAGGCCAGAGGGAGGATAAATGGATTACTTATTCCTGAGCATAAAAAAACCTACAAACGTTAACTTAAAATGTGATTACAAAGTCACACTTACTGCATTCCAGAATCTAAGCCTGAAGGAGTTTATATTGTTTGTTTTAGTGTCTATCTGTCAGAGCTACTTGTTATTGTCTTTGTTATTGATATATTTCAGCATTGATCCCTGACAGACATGCATCGTTGAAGCATATAATCCACAAGAACTGACCTTTCATTTTTAAAATAATATGTCAGAAATGTAAAGTAAGATAGGAAAATAATAGTAATTGGAAGTCGTATTGGAAATGTTGAGATAGAATAAGCATCAGACACCACGGTCCCATCAAAAGTTCAGGAAAACTAGACGGTTAGCTCAGACTTTACATAGACAGTGTTTTTTAAGCCTGAGTAAGATTAGCCTTATACAGAAGTAAAAGGCCCTCAAACTGGGAGAAAAGGATGTCTCTTGTAAAAATATGACTTTACTGTCAATAACATAAAGGTTTTTTGTATTCTTGTTGGCTGAGGCCGTGCGAAACTTAACTTAAACTTAAACTGGAAGTTCAAGAAATGCACCGCCCGTGTTGTTTTGTCAGCTCGTACATCAGAGGGTTTTGACTGGTGCACACCGTGAACTCTGCTCCCCACAGAAGTTCTTGTGATAGTCAACTTCAGCATCAGGAGATCCGTCCTGAATGCTCTGTAGGCCTGGCCATTGCATGCAGAGGGATTCAGACCACCCGTGATGATTTCTGCCTCATAATTCCTCCCTTTTGCACATTTAACCAATCATCCATTATTACTTGTTCTTTTCTAAGACCCAGTCAAAATATCAATGTGTGCCAACAGATCGGGCACAATGGCACGTCTTTTAATCTCCAAACTGGGTGAGCATAAATGTGGTTACAAATGCATTGCGAAGTCAATGGCCTTTAAATAATACAGACCCACTCCGCCGTGCGCAGTCTGGCCAAAAGAAAGCCATCTCGGAAGGGGGAAAAAAGCACCTAAAAGCATTCTACTTACCTAGTTTGGAGATTGAAAGACATGCCATTGTGTACATTCAGAGTTGGCAACCCCAGCCTTGGAGAACCATAGTTTCTGGGGGTTTTGCGCAACCTCTCATTAGTGTTTTTCTTCTGCAGTCATGCTGACATTTAACTTCATAAAAAAACAAAACATGGATATATAATTAGTAAGTCGGCTCCTTCTGTAATTACGGGCAGCGATGCCCAAATACAAAGTAAAATAAATAAATACAGGCTATAAAATCTAACTGTACTACCTTGACAAGACAACACTTCAGAATTTTGATAGTGGGAGGAAGAACAAAGTAAGCAGGGATAGAGCTGCCTCTGGGAAAATGAACAGTTAACTCTTACTTTCACTTGACATATTTTCAAACTTTTTGCAGTTAGCTTTATGTTCAGGACAGAGGATTTCTACCAAAGTTCTACCAGTGCAGGCAATCAAGTGAGCAAAGACAAGTCAAGAAATAGGTTTGGTAATTTCCGATATTTGTGGGCAGGTATAGACTCTTTATACCGAACATTTCACCCAAAGCTGTATACCTTACAAAACTCGCCCAAAACTCTCCAAATAAAGTCCAATAGACAGCTGAAAAAGAATATGCTTTCTAGGACCTACTTTATCTTAAGCATGAACAACAGTTTCTGATTTTGTGCAGACTTTTTCTGTCCAGACACGTGCTTGGGAGTGGTCTTTCTGCAAGGAGACAGCAGAAACCAGTGGACTACACCAGCTGAAAATGAGCTGCCACGTGAGCTGAACTGCTCCACAGTGGAGAAAGGGTGTTTAGCTATTAAGTGGGCCCAAGGCTCCTATTAAGTATTACCAACTGGGATTCAAATTTGCCTTAGAGACAGATCATTGTGCATTGTCTTGGTTGGGAATGATGCTTGATGCATGTAGGCATAGGCTGGTAGTGCTTAGTCATCCAGCCATGAAAAAGCAGGACACTGAACAGCCACCAACCGGTCAAGTGGCGTCTGGAGAAAGGGAAGGCAACGCCAAGCTTGAACATCATGCTGGCAAATCTGTGAGTACTTGTACATGGTCAGAACATTTTTAACATGATGGACAGCCAAGCTGTAGGGCCACAAGGACCTTGTTTCAAACCTGAGTGTGGTTTCTCTGATAATAAGCACACTCAGATGCCAGCAATCAAAAGACTTTAATAGGGCCAGCAGTGCTAGCTCAGGGAAAAGGTGCGATTGAAACAGTGCAGTATTTATCTGTGAATTATGTTTTGTGAATTTTAAAAACTATGTACCCTAGTATTTTATCAGAGAAGGGGCAAAACGGCAGTGGCAATGCTGGATAAAAGGCATCACTGAAAACCCCATTTCTGACCACCCCCGGACCGTCACGCCCAGGCATGCCTCAATCTGCAAAAGAAACAAAAACAAGAGAAAATATATTTACCTGTACAGCATTTACTAGGAAGGCACGGTGACGAAAGCTGTGTTACTTAGGACAAAAGCAAAGGCAACGCTTTTGAATTTTTGAGCAGTAGTCTATAGAAATAGTTTTAAATACCAGCACATGGATTTGGTTTTTCAGTTTTTTACATTCCCTCTGGCAACGTAATCTTTTCATCGCTTTATGACAAAATCTAATCATAAAAAAACACTATTCAAACAGTTTGAATAACTTAATGAATCTTTATTTTATTTTTAAATTTTATTTTATTTTAAATATCTTTATAGGCAAATAGTTATTTCATTAAAATTAAACACCATCCCAAGTGCCAACCACGGTTGGCCAGCCACACTGCATGGCTTACTCCCAGCGGCGGCCACAGGAGGGCTCCACAGCCACAGCTGTCTCACCAACTTTACATCCCACAGCAGAGGTGAACCGAACAAGAGGGAAAACAGAACTCTCTCAAAACCTGTGATGATTATGAGAGTTCTCAGGATTGCCTCATTAACTCCCCCTCTGGTTCATCAGTCTGGCTGGGGGCTGTGGCCCTCAACATAAAGACGTCTGAAAGTACTGTTAGGGAAGTCCACCACCAGCCAAAACCCAACCCACCCACAGGGAGCACACCCAAGATTGAGAACATTACGTAACTTAAAAGTTTTAGACCCTCTCTGCGCTTTGGTCCATGGCTCTGCTGCCGGCTGGAGCGGCCTAGCTTTATCAAACACTATATTTAAATTTAGTTAAAGTCCATATAAAAAATACAAATATATGAGTGATTATGCCCCAGAATTCTGAGACACACTGATCAACCCACCTGACATTGAGGTGGCTGTTTATTATTATTGTTTTTGTTGTTGTTGTTACTTTCCAATTGGCTGTGGACAAACTATGGAAAACTATGAATATTCCTGACATTTATTCATCTCAACTGCTTTTATACACAGTTTCTATTTAGTTGATGCCAGCACAAGTAGTAAGTGTTAGTCACAATGCGGTTTAATGATAGTCCACGGTCAAGCATATGGGGGTATGGAGTCCAACAGTTTGGGTTGTTCCACTAAATACGGCCATCGTTCCACCAGGAAAGGCTTGGACCTCAGCTGAAATGCAGGTTAAAGCTATCACCAGTTCTTCCAGATTCCCCTTTGATCAGCCTGCTGGAGAACCTTCTTTCTCTCTTGTGGGACTGATCCAGCATGGAGCCAGGGACTCCAGAAATGCCAGACAAACGTATTTCCTGACCACCTGTAGTGTGTGCTTGGGTGTGTTGACCTGGCCTAGTAGTCTGTTACAATGCCATGTGCCTCGGTATAGGCTGTGGAAATTGATTTGCCCTTCCTATAAGGTGTCCCCTGCACACATGTAGCCAAATATAATACACCTGCTTTCTCAACATGGCTCCTATTATATGATGACATTTCGTTTTGTGGAATGTCAGTACATTTTCCTTGCAAAAGTACTCACCCATTTCACATTCTATTTCATTTAAAGGTTAAATTGCTAGTTTAATGTTTTTTAGAAAATTTCCTTTTTACCTTTAAGTTTCACACCTTTTTTTGGTTGAGACTGGATCAGGAAGATATAGATTCATTTTTGGGATGATCATTTTTGGCCGTTGTTTTTTTCAAAATGGTCATCATTGATTTATCATCTACCTCTGCACGGATTATCTCTGGATGGATTGCAATTGTCACGAATCCTTCAGACCCACCTACCACTTACGCTCGACTCTCTCACTCTCCTGAGTACTGATCACCCACATCTGTCACCAATCATTGCATCAATCAAACTCCTCCGTTCTGTGTCTGGTCTCAACTTCATGTACAGACTCACTTACCTAATTCTCCAGCGACTCCGGGACCCATCACCACACCACAAGGTTCTTTATTACAAACCCTCCACTTTGAGGAAAATAATCATCTTCATCAGCGTCAGTATTCCGTACGAAAGCTTCCAACACTTCTAACCTGTCCAGTCACATCATTACTTGCCTGCTGTCTCTGTTTGTGTTCGTGTGTTCATAAATACCTGCTTGAGTTCAAACTTCATCTTCGAGTCTGAGTATACGTTACAGCTATGTCCCAAATCTACACTTTCCATTGAGATACAATAATTCATATTATGTGCATATTTGCATGTAAAATGACTCTCAAATATATTGTGTAATATAAAAAAGGAAACATATA
This sequence comes from Hiodon tergisus, assembly GCA_025775045.1. Classification (NCBI taxonomy): domain Eukaryota; kingdom Metazoa; phylum Chordata; class Actinopteri; order Hiodontiformes; family Hiodontidae; genus Hiodon; species Hiodon tergisus. Next base: position 30,247 of record JAOVYW010018671.1, on the reverse strand, counting down.
ATATTTGCATAGATATTTTGTTATTTTCTGTCATCCAATTTATCGGTTGCAATTTTGTATCATATTAGACCACTAGAGATGGCAAAAGGATTTTTTGAGCTGAATGCTACTTTTGAGTGATCTATGAGAATTAGTTCTTGAGTGACTTTCTTCTACCTAAAAGCCTGAAAAGTGGATATGTTCAATTCAATTTTAGTACTTTTCTTTTTTATTCTTTCAGCATTAACACATCATTGCCACCTGCGCCATTATTGATGGCAAAAGTGTTCTTTGATTAAACACCCTAAATCAAAGGGTGGGACTGGAGATAAAAGTACTTCTCTGTACTCATTCACTCAAGTGATTCTATAGCATAAAATGGTGGCATTAAGGGCAATCTATTCCAATATAGCGTTGTTAACATCCTGTTGGTTTTTAAATAATAATTTTGAATTCCTGAAAGGTATTCCAGAAAAAAAGCCACAGTCTGATTTGTGTTTTGCCTGCCTGTGAATGTTGAAAACAGCTGGCCCATCCATGTTGATTTGCAGAATACTGACATGGTGCTGGCTCAGGATTACACACAGTTGAACCAATCTTTAAAAAAGAAAGATCAGACACCTGACACAATTCCCAAGTTATGACTCACTGGTTTATTTTTTATTTTGGGCAGGAAGATTAATTTAAAAGTAATAGGTATGCAAATATGATTTATTCCTCACAGAATGCTGATTGTGTTAGTCAATGTAAAACCAAGCATTTGTGTCAATGGCTTTTTCCACTCTGGTAATCCTCTAAATTGATTTGCATGTTTCCATTTCTTCCAAGGTTTTAATGAATTACTTAAGTGTACTTGTGTGCTGTCCTTCATTACAAGTCATGCCGTGTAGGCTTTCGTATCTAAACATTTATTTTTAAGTCAAACATATTGTCATTTTGACTGCCAATTTTCTTTAAAAAAAAAAAAAATAGTCAGACTAATTTTCATTGTCTCAAGATTGCAAATTAGCAAACACATTTCCAGCCCACGTAGGTCCTATATTAATCTATATTGACTACATTATTCAAATTTCTGACAAAGATTTAAATAAATACAGAAAACAACTCACAATGTAAATACTTTTATGCAAAATGTATTTATTTTGTTATTTATAATAAATAATTAGATAAATATACATGTATGTTTACTCAGAAGAATGAAGCTAAAGAACATGTTTCAGAAGGAAGACGGAAAACGAAAAAGAGATGCACATTTTGAAACAAGAACTGCAAAGACCAAGGGGTCACAATAAGGAGATACGTGTGCATACATGCGTGTGTATGTCTCCTTCAGGGGTAAGACACAAGTCAGGGGTACGCAAGTTACAGACGTGCACAAGCTCACTGGAGTTCCCCACCCTCTTAGTTGTATGTTTTTTTTTGTGTTTCCAATGTGTTTACAAAAAATTTTGAGTAGTGATAGAGAATTCACAGAATCTGAGTTTACTTTAAATCAATACCATTTTAAATACATTCCGTTCATAAATAGAGAAGGTGCTGTAGAATTTTGTAATAAAAATTACTTTTTAAAATGTAGCTCCTCGCTGTAAAAAAAAGATTGATGTGTAATGTGAACTGATTGCCATTAGTCCATTGGTTAATTTGATCTATGGGATATGTTTATTACATACTGATATTATTAGATGGATTACTTTCTGTCATTTAAAGCAGTATAACATGTGCCTTTAGCTCATTGCAGCCGTTGTAAATTTTATAATTAGTTATAAGAGCACATAGTTCAAACATAAATTTTAATATATAAAACGTAATTTTACATATCTTTTTAGATAAATTTTGGATACGGGACATTTTTTAGATAATGCAGTTTTCTTATTTTAAGGTTAAACAGTGTTGATTACATTTTTTGAATAATCAGTAATTCACTATAATACTTAATTAAATTTTTAAGACATTTCAGGAAAGACACATTGAAAACTTGAAAATTGTCCTGTTTAATCCCAACAATTACTTTATTCAGTTTCCTATCAGAAAAGGGTTTGCATCATGTACTGTTCTATGCTTATACTGCTTGACCTTTACTGAAGCAATTCATGTAAACAATTTATTTCAAGGATGCAACCGTAGTACCCCTCCTCATATTTGAATCTGCTCTCTACTGGTTGCACATCCAGCCCTTTAACAACCTAGTCTCATGTAACTGGTCATCAATACCATTTACTACTGCAGTCAAATACTTTAAATCACTAACATAGTTAGTCATTACCCCCTGAATTTTGTATTTAAACGTTTTAAAAACGTACTATTGTACTGTTTATTTGTTACAGCATGCAGTCATGATGTTAAGGTTAAGAGCACTACTGATCAATGTTAAAATGTAGCCCAAATCTATAATTAACTGATATGAGTAGCTATAAACACCATTGTGTGGTAATTAGTAGCTATAGACACCATTGTGTGGTAATTATTAGCAACATTCTTTTTGTCATGTGTTTTAAAAAGCAATATCTGCCGTTATCAAACTTCAGACTACCCACATGAAATGATTATTGGCTTAAACTGTGTTATCAAATTAATTAAATTATAGCCCACTTAATTCAATGAAAATGTAATTACATTCATTTATATGTTAGATTTATTTGAGCTAATTAGGCAAGGACGGCATCTAAACAGCTATTCGTGATCTTTGAGTTAAAATTACAGTTTTGGCTATGGTAGGGTATGACTGGTTTCAGCAGATTGTTTGCAGTTACATTCATTTAATTTGATATTATTGTTATGGTTCTTGTAATGTTGATTACTATTCTAGTTAGTAATATAGAGTGATATGGAATAACATTTAAACTAAGAACCAGGAAGGATATAACACACAGAATAAAGAAGAAATAAAATAGGCCTATTTAGTGCAGAAATTGTGAATATAATAGAAAGGAGGATACATTATTTCGCAGTAACATTCTTGAAAAAAAAAATGAAGTGGTGGCCAGCTACTCTTTTGGTAAAACTGATGACCCCTTGGTTTGCAGTCCCATATGGTTACACAGTATTAGGCGTCAGTGCAGACACAGGCAGATCAGTACTGTTCCATCGAAGAGACAATTGTTTACACCAAACAATTCAGTGAGGTACTGCACCGTTTAAGAATGAAGTGCAGACATCCTGATGTGTGAGCTAAAAGGATGAGTTGGAGTGAAAACAAAAGCATACAGGACTTTAAAAGTACAAACTTCTCTCAGGCATGCACAGTAGAGAAAAGTCATCTTGACCCACATCCAACAGAAAAAAGAAAAAAAAAACAGAACCAAAACAGTTTAGTGATAGATGTGTTGGAACCAAACCTTTGACTTTTGTCCTGGGTGCTTAGGGAGATGAGGGCTGCATGCTTCATAGGCTAATAAATGCACTGATGGCATGCATATTTCCAACATTATTATTGCCTTTTTGATTTATAAAGTGCCATACATGTTTTGTGCATTTCAAGCAACCAGCTAGCATGACATACCCAGAGTTGTGTGTTATCACATTTCTGTGACATCACAGCAACAGGACAGTATTCATTAGCAGCAGCATATGTAAGTTATTTCAGTGACATGTCTTTGATAATCACTCATCAGCGTGAGCACAGAACAGAACAAAAACAAAACAAATTTTGAACACCTAAAATAACACAGTCACCTGCCTCCAGGAGACTGACATCATGCCGGTCTACCTGAAAGCATCTTCCAGCATATTGTAGAGCCCCTGATTCCCGAAGGAGAAGTGAAGTGCTTAGGAAGACCCTTGATATGTTCTCAGCTTTCAAAGAGACAAAGTGCGAGTGGTTTCGCCAAACAAGTCCATCCACTAAAGCCTGGGTTGTTTTTCTTTGTCTAGATCTTTTTTATCAACTTGCAACCCTTTTCACACTCGACAAACAAACATTGCAGTAATACTACGGTTCCCTAAAAGACCTCATCACATGCCCAGCATAATGCTTTCCCAAAGAGCGGGAGACACGTTAGCATCTATTATGCTCTCTTTCAGCAGCCAAAATACAATTAAAAAGTGAAACTCACAGCTCGTCCCTGTTATTCCAATTATACTTAATACACATGTGATGTAAGGAGGTATGTTAGTGGTCTCAAATGACAACATTTCATAAATAAAATACAGACGCTAGCAAACTACAGGTCATTATAGCAGTTTAACATTGCATTATTTCAAAGTATGTGTCTTCAATGGAAATTTATCCATGTCATCTTAACCTTGCATTGCAAGAAGCAGGAGATACTATTTCGGTAGTAAATTAAATTACAATATAAACTAGAAACAGTGGTAAAAAAGGTAGAAGTATGTAACTATTAACACTGCATTGATTCAAGAGGCTTACTTATAGCATTTACATATACAGTATTACTGACATAGCGTGGAGTATGGAGGTTGAGTTCCTCCCCTCTCAACAATTTGATAATGGAATTGTGTGGGTGAAGTCTGATATATCAGAAGCAAGTGTCAAATCTACAGTGACAAGCATCGTGTATATAAAACTGTTTTCACATGCTAAAAAGCATTGGTTAGTTGTTTGAAGCAGCATCTTCAGAATTTAATCAGCTTCCATTAAGAGTTTGCATTGACATCACAGGCCTGGTGGTTTGTAATAATGTCATTAAACAATCAACCTCAACATTTTGGTTTTACAATGCAAAAATGCTCATGTCAACTTCAACCTGATGAATTAGATAAACAAGTCCTGCCCTATTAGCTGTATGAATTTGCCAAGGTTTGAGTTTGGGGATCTTAAACTAACTGATCATCAACCAAAGGTTGAGCCTCTCAAAGGCCCCTATTTGTATATATATGAAGTGAAAACACATGTCTTGCATTGTAAAATTGCACATCAGCCAAGTAAATGGGCAACAAAACTATTTGCTGGAGAGATTGAATTACATATTTTAGTCTATCATGACCACCTTTTCTGATTTTCCCAAGGCCATGACATCACACTATAATTCTAAATTTTATTCCAGTGTTCATTTAAAAAAAGAAAAAAACTACTTTTTTGTTTAAGTGTGCATTTCTATTAGCAGCTTTAATTCGATTTTCAGCAGTCATGGTACTCAGCAAAGAGAGCAATAATTGCCTTGGCAGGCACCTGTGTTTTTTCTCAGCAAGGAGAACCTAACCTGCAGTGGGTGGGATCAACATACGACACCCCAACAACTTCCCCTTTGCTTTCTATTTTACATATATGGTCAAATTATTATTCATTTTATGGTCAAAGGCCTCTGGTTTCTTTATGGTCCACTATTCTTTATGGTCCACTTATGTTATTTCCCAACAAAATCTTTCCACCGATCATACCAGTGGCATTGCTAAACTGGTGAAACAGAGGATTTAGCAGTGTCACTGATATGATTCTCTATAAATTATGCAATCACCTAATAGTGATATTATTTATGTCTTAAAACTGCGTAAATTGTATTATATGTATCACATAGAATATTTTAACAATGTAATAATTATTGTTAAGTCTGCATCAACAAACTAGTCTGTTTTTTCAACACATTAAAAAAAATCATAATAAATAATGTTAGATCTAATATAACTAGGATCTTTCATAGACCTAGTCAAGGTCAATTTTGGTGTTGCACAGTCAAATGAGCTGATACAATGTGTAATTACATTAGCAAACACGAAGTGTCACTACAGTTTTTTCCACAGCAGAATGCCTGGTGGTCAACCCTCAGTATAAATTTTGACTGACAGTCACTTTTTAAAACATATCATCTCTGGGAATTAGGAAGCATCAAAAAGGCAACTTCTGCAGTTTAAGAAAATTTTGACCTGAATTTAAATCCAGTTCACAGCCAGGTCTGCAAATACTTAACCAAAGTACATTTTAGTCATGATATGTTTCAAATTAAATAAATAATTGAACTTATAAGTATAATTAACAATATCAGACCCACAGTTGGTAACTGTTCCTCGGTTAGCTGTGTCTTCAGGTTTCGGTCTGTAATCAGAATAATATGTCTGGCGTTGTCAGTCGTGTACTGTGCCACGGCTCAATCACTGACCATGGCTTTTTCCCTCATTTGTTAAACTAAATAATTATATTATTAAATGTTTCTTACACACACTGTAAGAACTTACGCTTTTTTCAATGTCTATTTATGGTGATTTGAAATTACCCAAACCCCTGTCTCAACCACCAGAGTGAAATGAAGCATTGGGAAATTGACAGAATCTGTTTCCAATTGAGTTCAAAGCTGAGATTAGTTGTGGGAGTGTTTCAGATCCAGTCCAGACAAACAGGGTGCATTATAATGTTTCCTAGGCACAAGCATAGTTTGTTTAAAAAACTACTTTTCCAAAGAAATAAAATCCATTGCTATATCTTAAGTAATATTGGAACACATATGTTTGCATGTATAGATAGACATGTTGCATGTGCTGACATACATACATGCATGTTTTCATTTCTTCTTTGGTGTTGCTTTGGAGTCAGCTTTGGATCCTGAAAGGCCATTTTCTGTGTTATCAATCCCTGAGGAACTCACAAGGCACTCCTTACTGTTGAAAGAAATGGCATGGTAAGTTGGGGAAGATTGAATGGTACAGTTATAAAAAAAGGATGAATTCATCTGATTTATCCTTAATAACATTTTGGTAACCTTTTCTTTTCAACCTTACTTTTTCTTTATATTGTATTAAGTTGATAATTTTATAATTTTCTTTCTTTGACAGTCTCTATGCTTCCATTTTAACTTATTCAACTTTTAACAATTTGATTCTATATCTAACCATATGTCCTTATTTCTCCCTGTTTTTTCTTCTTTTTTTTCCCCATGGGCAATCCCTCTGCCCCCACAACCCACATTCATCTCTACCTTCATCACTTCCTCCCTCCCAACAATGCCAGCCCTCTCTGTGTCACTTACTTCTTCTCTTCAATCTTGGCGAGGACGTACAGAGTGAAGTTCTTCAACAACATGAAAGCCATAAACAAGCCAATAGCCCCTCCCACTGCCGAAGCAATAATGAGGGTCAAGGTGTTGTCAATTACCCTCACTGGAGAAACGAGAGAAGAATGATTGAGACAGAGAGAGAGAGGAGATGGAGAGAGAGAGAAAAAAAGGGATTGAAGGGGGGGAAACGGGGGAAATGGAAAAATGAAAACAGAAATATGAAGGGAATAGTGGAGTAGGCATTAGTGGAAAGAAAGAAGGAAAAGTTGAAGTGGAACGAGTAAGAGGAAGGTGTGAATTGAAAATGTTGAGTAATTGAAAATAGAGTGGCAATTAAAAAATCAATTTTTATAGATAAACACATCTGAAATACAAAACTAGTAGCTAATATGTTATTTTGTCATCAATTGCGCATTAGCTACCATCCACAATTGTGCAGATTCCTTTTAAATAGTTTACCAGATCAAGATTCTCACTTCTCAAGTTCCAATACTGTTTATAAATATGCATTTTTCATACACGATAAAAAAATTATAATTGATCTAGGTTGTTTTATTGTCATCATTAATCGTAGCACATCATGTAAATACTCAAAAAATAAAATCAAAGACGGAAAGTCCATCTCGTGCAGTGCAGGAGGGCACTATACTCACACTCATCTACCACGATGAGGGTAAAGATGGCACTGTGATTTTTGCCCTTCTCTTTTGGGTTGCGGCCGAAACAAGTGTACTCGCCCTCGTCTTCAAAGGTGACATTCCACAGCAGGATGGAAATGTTGTTTGGTTTGCCTGTGCCCAAAAACTCCACCCGCTCCCTGTAGATTGCTACATTTGGCACCACGCCATCAGTCGGTATCACAGCATCGCACACCTGAAGGGGTTGGTGAGCAATAAAAAAGCATTGTTTTCAGCGTTACTCAAATTAATGGAGAATATAACATCTGAGTACATAAAATGCATAACTCAGAGTCAAGTTTCTGTCTTGACTTAATGAGCAATACAGGTCAAAACAAATTGCACATTTTACAAGATTGCATATAATATTAATTTTAATACAGATGGATATTTACGGAAGCAATTAAGATTAAATGCCCTGCTCATGGGTATAACATGGGCCAGGGAGCGACCCAACTACCGGAGCGCTCAAAGGCAGCAACCACACACCCACACCCACAGCCACACCCACAGCCGCACCCACAGCCACACCTGCACCCACAGCTACACCCGCACCCACAGCCGCACTCACACCCACAGCCGCACCCGCAGTCACACCCACACCCACAGCCGCACCGGCACTGACACCAACACGGAGTCGGCATGGGCAATGCTCTTTACTCCCGAATCATGGTAACTGACAAGAACCTGTTTTGTTTGGGTTAATTTGGTTTGTTATTTTAGTTGTAGTGTACTTGCGAAGGGGGTCTCCGGAGTCGTTATCTTTTGAGTTCTGTGTGCTCCGAGTGCCAAAATAAAAGAGTGGTCGAGGAATACCATTAAGAATTTCAAATTTCCGTGAGTCTTTCCGAACTGTGCGCACGACCCCTGCAACAGTATTACATCGGCATTCTTCCAGTTTGTCATGGTGGAACATCACATTTTGGAACTCACTTTTAGCATTGTGCCGTTGTCGTTGTACTGCCAGTTAAAGTAGAGGTTCTTTATGCCGATGCAACTGGTGTAGGTACAGGGCAATAGTACAGTGCTGCCATTCACCGCCTCAATGAAAGGTATCTTCCCCACTGACATCTCCAGAGCCTCAGCACACCACACCACTAAAACAGAGGGGGAGTGAGAGACAGGAACGTGAACAAGAGGAATGAAGTGATCACCAAGGTAGGTTACGTGTGAAAGTGTGGAGTCAAAGAGCAAGAGAGAGAGACCAAACGAAAAAAACTGAGTATGTGGGATGTAATGGAAATTAGCATAACTGGTAAACTAGAACGGAACAAGAGGACACAGACCAAATAAGCACCAGGGCTGTTGTTTATTGCTCAATGCGATATTTTCCAGATATTACATTTGTTTGATTGGCACCAAAGGCATGTATCTTTATTTGCTAAATTTTCTTCATTAGCTGGCTAATGAGAGTTAAGTTTAAGTGAGTTAAATCGAGTGTACAGCAATGTCGCTTACCTCCAGCTTGCAGAAATTCTTAGTAACTGCCAATGGGAAACAGCAGCAACATGCAAAAAATTAACTATTCTTTAATTTTTTCCTGATGAACAAACACTTTCCTAGACTGTGAAGAGACTACGTCAAATACACTGGAGCTAAGTTTCACTTTAAAAATCTGGATATTTTTTTTGTATTTGACCCAATGTTTCAAATATTCTATCCTTACATGTTGCTAGAGCTTGTCTACAATACTAACTTTTAATTCTAACAAATTAAATTTAAATTAAATTTAAATAAATACTTGCCACCCCCTTTTTTTGTTGTTGTTGTCAAAAGCATTTAGAGACTCCATGTTGGCAGACAGCCCAACTTGCCAAAATGGGGTTCCGTGAAATTATTAAGAAATTGTGGGGCCTATGGCACAAAATTCACAGCCACTGCCACACCAATGAAGCATACACAGTTTATCCAAGATTCCCCTCCACTGCTGCGCTGTGTCACTGTCATGTAATGATACATGTGGAAAGAGAAGTTGAGCATTACTGTCATGAAGACCATTCTTACAATTAACACAACACAAAAGCTTCACATTACAGGACCTCATAAAATGAATCAACTCAATGCAGGGAATTGCAATCGTAGGGTTCATTGTAGTCCTTTTACTGCTCTCTCTCTCTCTCTCTCTCTCTCTCTCTCTCTCTCTCTCTCTCTCTCTCGCTCTCTCTCACTGTCCCTCCCAGCATTAACCTTCTAATTTATCAAGTGCAATGCAGTGTTGGCAGAAACTGCATGCTACAGACTGTCAGTGTCTGCAGCCACAAATACTTTGTTTAAATGTGAACTGAATTTTACACTTAACTAATTATACTGAAACTATTCTAAATTAGTTCAGGTTAAGTATGCTCAAAGGTATCAAGAAGCATGCCTACTGCGAGGAGTAGCAGTAAACTGAGGGAAGGAGGGAAACTTCTACCATTTCCACAGTGGGTGAAACTCAGGTGCTCCGAAAAATACTAGAATCAGTTAACAGAGGTACCTATGTTTAACCAGTAAGTATCGCTTCCTGTACTAGTCTTATGGGCATTTATCAGCCTGGGTCCTGTAATGGTCCTCGCTCATTCTTTACCGGTGCTTTCTCACACAAGTACGTGAGGGAAATTGCTTATGGATACCCAGTTTTGTGCCTAAAATGGAAGGCTGAAAGTGTAGTAGAAGACCTAGTTGGACAGGTCTTCTACTACAAAAAAACTCCCTCAAAAACTTCCCTGGTGTAAAACTTTTGTACTAGCTAATGGGAATACCTACCCCGTCATGAGACAGGTACAAATATTATTCAAATGGTAGAGTTGTGGTCAAGATGGACAAAAGCATCAGAAGAGTCAAATTAGCCAGTTTACCAAACGGGAGAATGGGGCAAGTACCCAGGGGCCTCCAACCAGGGGTGCCCGACGTGTTTTTGTTGGAATTCAGTAATGACAAACTGGTAAGCTCTCCAATGTTTACGCATTGTTTTAGCAGTCAGTTTTAACCAATAAGATTGTGGAAATGTTATATATCGGAAACAAAATGGCTCAGTATGCTGCATCAACTCAAAGGTTGTGCGTGAGAAAGTATTCAAAAGCTGGGGTCCTGATCAAATTTTCCACAAAACTCCTATAGTAGTCATCACCACCTGGTCAAATGTAAGGACAGTTACCACATAAGGAACAAAATTATCCACCATCACCAGCATTACTAGCCCCCACAAGCCCCTGCTATTACAAGTTGAAGGAGGTATTTAGACTGAATTGGCAAGAAGCTGATGTGTGCTAGCTTTCCACAACCCTATGGTTTGGAAACAATCCTCTCTATGCAAACAGATGACCCAGGCAGTCGACTTTATCCTTAAACAGGGAACAATTTGAGGGCTTCACCTTGAGGCCATAGCTGTGGAAGTCTAGCTGGGCAAGAAAATCAAAGTTGGAGGAAAACATAGTTATGTAAATACAGGAAATTTTGGTCCCCAGGCAGCTCTCTACCAGCCTCAAAAAAGGCCCTCTGGGAATTTGAAAAGCACATTGGCATGGGATTGAAAATAGGCTCATAGTTCTTATAGGTCCCAAACCTGCAGCGACCTGGAAGGATATCTGGATCTGGAGAAAAATTCAATACTCTATCCATTATTTTTACTCATGGTATTCAGTGTTTGGGTAACTACTAGCTGTTGGGTTACCAACAGTCACATAATGGTTCCACTAGTTCTACATAGTCCTTTCCATCTGGATGTGGGTTGGTCAATGCTTATTGTTTATTTTCCCCAATAAAAAATATCTTTAAAGACATTATCGAAAATAAACCATATCAGTGTCTCTTACAACAATCAATCTATTCGAATAGATTGTTTTGGAAAATTCGAAGGTCTACTTCAATATAACTACTATAGGGAATGGTTAACATATTTACTGCAACTAGGTATAATATCTGCATCACCCTCCAAAGTACTAGTGAGAAGAAGGAATATTTGAGCCCGAGAAGAAGCTTGCATATGAAACATTTATGGATTCCAAACCATTCCTGGAACCAAATATCTTGTTCAGATGTTCCTCCTTCAAACTTTGCAACCCAAGGTGCACCCATCATAAAGGGAAACATGGGAGGAACCATAAAGGGAAACATATAACCAACAATACACATTAACATCTAACTTAAAGAAACGAACATCATGACCGGGCATCCGACTATGGAATCACAACATAACATGTGTTTTCAAAAATAATTAATAACAATTTAGGATACAGAAAGGAAGAGGGGAGGGGTTTAGCACCACTATGGACATATTTGCTCACTCCATCAAAATTTCCTATTTAGAACATTTACTAGAAATGATCAATGTTATATACATGGTAAGAATGGAAGACCACAAAAACAGCATAAGTAGAATTAAATAAGTCTGCATCAAATACAATATAAAACTCATTGCAGAAGAATCAATTCAGTATCCAGGTGAATTTTTTTTCTAATAACAAAGCAGGCAATATCATCATTCCACAAAATATAGTCATAAGTCAGTAAGATAGCAATTTAGCTGATTAATCCAACCTCATCTCAGCAGGCCTCCAATAAAGTCAGCCTTCACCAATCCAGAAGGACTCTTCCAGTACCAGGTTCTTCCCTTTGGCCTGTATGGAACTCGAGATTCTGGCTGTTACGATTAAACTTTTTCAAACTTATGCATTTTTGTATAGTTTTTCATGTTTCATGTTCTGAGGCAACTTTTAAAGCAGAGCACCTCCACAAGATTGGCTGCCTTTTGTAGCTATGAAAATCTGTTTTTGAGTAATTAAGTACAAGATGCTCCTGCCCATGGGTGAATTTGCATAGGGGGCACTGGAGGTATTACAGGGTTATATTTCCATAATGTAAGTTATTCAAAAAATCATACATTTAACAATGAATCAACATCATTTAAAAAATCCCCACATGAATACTTGCTTAAAAACATTTTTCACTTTATGCAATAAAGAAGCGTGACAAGGTTACTTCAATGCATACAACTTCTGGAAAAAAAAATATATATATTGAGTTACAACCCCAGTCCACCAAGTTCAAGGGCCAATTCATAACAACTTTGGTGCATAGCATTAAACTTTTTGTTTAAAAAGCCATTAATCACTCTAATTGCTCTTTTTTCGACTGCATTGGAGCGTTTTCTATTATTGAGTATTATTGCAATTAACATTATGTCAAATTCTTAATGTGGCCCCAGCCTAAGCCTAAATGTATGCCACTGTTAAAATTGCTGCTGCTATTTATTTTATACAGGAAGCTGTTTTCATGTGGCAAAAACATTATTAGCTAGCTCTATAACTTTTTGTCTATTCACCATTGTCACCGAGCTGATTTTTATTAGTTAACTAGCTAGAATTCCTGGACAGCCGAGTATATAAAATCATAGAACGTGATGTTAGTAATGTTATTTTAAAACTAAAGCTATCATGATAACTAAATGCATTATACTGAAGTTAATATGATAGCCCACAACAACAGGGACAACGGGACTTCATTCATTTAGGACAAACTGTGAGTTTTTGCAGTTCAAAATGCATTTTTGTGGGTATGCCTGTATATATTGATTTTTATATAAAAATTTTCTTGGAGTGGATGCAATAAATATTTTTTTTATTTTCTGCGGATCACCTGTAGTAGCCTCACGGACCAACAGGGGTCCACAAACCACAAGTTGGGAACCGCTGCAATAGAAGATGCATTGCATATTTAAAGACGAGAGAGACATGGATTGGCCATAACACCTGACATCAGTCAGAGACTAAGCAGATTAGTAATGTAACATGTGGCCAGTTTAATGCAATTGGATCCCACCTTAGTAGCTTGTGATATTAATTTTATAGGCGTTAAACTGCAAATACTGTTTTCATACATGTGTATAAGGATAAGGGTCAGGGGAGTTTAAATAGATAGCTGTGTGAGATGGCCATCCTAGAACCCTTAAATTTACGCCCTCTGTGATTTCTTCCATACCATTCCTCCAAGTCGCCACTATTCTGAGTTGCCAGAATAGGAAAAGAGAAAAACATACAATTTAAAAAGATTTCATTTCAAGATACATTGTTAAACACCACAAATCTGGTGCAAAGTTCTGGAGCGAATGCCATAGACACAGTCAGACACCTGCCATGTATACCACTGCAGTGCAATGAGGGTCACATTTCCTCATGAGAAATCACTAGATTGCATTTTCCTGTCAGTGTGCACTTTATGACGACGGACATAAGCATATGTCTAACACAATTCAACTTTATTTACACCATTCGGGGCAATCATACCCTCCAGTGATATTGCAGCTGTAACATTATGATAGCCAACATTACAAGTAACACTAATATGTGGATCTGACACAAGACATGTACTTCTGTTTATTTTAACTGCAAACTTAAAATATAATATTGTTTATTTGTCTCTTCTTCTTATATCTTGCAGGTAACATATAAAATTGCTCCAAACACATGTAGACATGCACACGCATGCATAAACTACATTCTGTCTTATATCTCTATTATCTCTATTGTGCAGTAAATAAACAGGAAAGCATCCTCACCCAGCCGGAGCAAAGTAACTAACAAACTTTCAGCTTCCAGCCTGCATTTGGAATAAGCATTTTCATGCTATTGAAAACTGATTGATGAAGGCATTGTCAGAATAAAGCAACGATAAAACTGTCAGGAAACCCTAAAGGACATCAGAATTGAACATTCTTTGCAGGTATCGAGAGCAGCAGAAACCATGTCCTCACTATGAAGTCTCATCCTATGGAGTGAAAGAGACAAAAAAAGGCAGACAGAGCAAGGATAAATAATAATTTATTGGCAGTCTTACCTAACAGCAGAATGAAAAGAAGACTGCACTGGACTTTGCCTTTAAATTTTGCACACCTGTGAAGAATCCCACTTCTGTGGCGTTCCATCATGTATGTCCGCCTCCTCTAGTGCAATGACTGTCTGCTTCCTACCCCCCTGGAATGTCCTTTGAGTGGGAGAATTAGCTCGAGAGAAGGAGTTGGAGGAAAAGGGTCGGGGAGGAGACTAAAAAAAAGGGGAGGTTTCAGCTGACGTCCTGCAGAGGAATGCCTCCCCGTTTCTCCTTCATTCTAGGGTCCTAGAGGATCAGGCTGCAGTCCTGTCCGTATGTGTCAGCGGTAAGAGAGAAACTGCTTTCAGACACCAAAGTAACTGTTTTGGTGCCACAGGCTGTAATACAGATTTTTTCCTTCTTCAATGACCGGGGGAATCTGCTGATGAAGTCAGGTGCGATCAGCTATTGTACCCTCGTATGTGTGAGCAATAATACGCTAGTAATGTATCTGTCCCAGATAGGAAAGCTGAGGTTGGCATGTGGAAGAGTTACAGAGAAGATCACATCGGGGTTTAGTGGAGTCCTGCTATTCTCTAATGCGGTTCCCAGTTGCTGCTGCAAGGCTCAGAGTCTCCCCCTTCTCCCTCTGTCTCCTTCATTTACACTCAGTTTCTGGCTCAAACTCAACTTTACCTCACTCTTTATTTTGGCTCTGAGCCTCTCTCACTTTCTCTCTTTCTCTATAGCTCTTATTACCTCCACCCCACCCCCATGGCTCAGAGTTTGGGACGCATTTGCAAACGCAGGCAGTTTTGTGCTAAGGGCTGCTAGATAAGAAGGATTTCTGCAATGCAGGTCCGAGCCGGTGGTGAATCATTAAGAGAGCCCTCAAAGGACCCCAGGACATAGTGCTACATGCACTATTCGGAAAGCTTTTAAAAGGTGTAATGTACTTACACCGATCAATACTGAAACATACGTTTGTATATGCATCATGCATGTTCAATCTTAATACTTTTTTCAACTAGCTATCACTTTGAAATAGGACTTTTTTTCTTATGAATGAAGAGGTTTAGCACACACTATCGTGTAAATCATGACAAAGCACAAAAACAAACGCCAAAAAAAATAAAAATGGGAGGGAATATTTGTTGTGACCACCCTTTGCCATTAAAACTGCATCAATTATCTTAGGTACACTGATAATCAGCAGGTAGATTGTTTCGAGCATCTTGGAGAACTTGTCACAGTACTTCTACAGACTTTGTCTGCCTTGCTTTGTCTAGGTAATCACAGACAGCCTCGATGATGTTGAAATCAGGGCTCTGTGGAGACCATACCGTCTGTTTTCAGAAAATAAATGTTTGGGCAACGTTTGGAAAAAATTTCTACTGACACACTAAGACACATTAAGTAATCTTGACTACATTTGTTTTAAAAAGCTAGGGTGCCTAAGACTTTGGCACAGTTCTGTGTCTGTATATATGAACTACTCCAAATTCAAACAGATGAGCCCCAAACAAGGCAAACATGTTTGCAGTTACTTTTAATTTTAATGTGAAGCCTAAATAACTTTAATGTGCAAACTTTTTTTCCCTTTTCCTTTTGTTCATCAGAAAGGTATTTACTTTTACTTTTTCTTTTCAGGCACCTCTAATAACATTGCACGTGCCAGCACAGTTTTATTTCCGATGTTATAATAGCCTCGACGTTCTAACAGCTCCCCACCTGTGTCTGCATCACAGGGAGAACAAAAGGAAAGAAAAGGGAACAGCT
This sequence comes from Hiodon tergisus, assembly GCA_025775045.1. NCBI lineage: Eukaryota > Metazoa > Chordata > Actinopteri > Hiodontiformes > Hiodontidae > Hiodon > Hiodon tergisus. Next base: position 14,082 of record JAOVYW010018671.1, on the reverse strand, counting down.
GGCTATTTTTTTCTTTCTGTGAAGGACCTTAGAGCAGTGTTATGTCCCAAGTGGGACAGAATGATTTATGAGTGCCACCAAAACATATTCTCTTTTTCTAACGCTCCTGTTTTTCGAACACTTTTGAGGACTAACAAAAAAGTTAACTGGGAATTTTTTGCTTGTAAACATCGTTCTGACAGAAAATTTATTTCATGGAATTGTCCCAATGTATCCATTTAATGGACAAACTCATAACTTGCCAGCTGCATAAATTGAAAAGAGGTGATCTGGCAAATGTTTGTGTCAGAGTATCAAGAAGGATGAAAATGAAAATGGAAATCTGACATTATGGCCTTTCTCTCTCTCTCTCTCTCTACTTTCTGAGTCAGCACTTTCTTTATACTTTCAATCGAATGTTCAGAGTTTGATATTTGTGTGCCTCTCACTCATACTGAAACTCAAAACATTCTCAGGTAGGTAAAGTTCTCTGTTACAGTTTGTTTTGTGGTGGGCCCATTTGATGTAACATAGACCCCCCTGCAGAAGTCTGAGAAGCTGAGGATCTGTTTGAGGGACTAAATGCATTGGGGGTACTAATCATTGGAACAAAATCAAGCAGGTTGTAAATAATGTTAGGTTTGGAAATGTTAGGAGTGAAGCAAAGCTACTCTAATCAAGTCAACTGTTTATCGAACAAAGTAGTTTAGTGCCAGTAGTCCCTGAGGCCATCCAGGAGCATGTTAAATAGCTCTATATTAGTTTGAGCAGATAACAGTGTAATTATATTTAACTCTTGATAGTTGTATTGGCTCTTTCACCATTGGTTAGTTTACGCATTATGACTTAATTAATTAATTTTGCTTTCACTTAACTGTTTAAAATTGCATAAATATGAGCTGAAAGACCAAGCTCATTTAGCTCAATGCATTTAATAAAAGATATATTCATATAATGCCGTATGAGAAGCACTCTCCTAAATGTAGTCATCAGAATCCTAATATATCCCTCCCTGAAATTGTATCATTGTTATCCCTAGTGCAAGGTGAAACTGACACTACAGAAAAAGAACAAATATACTCTTCCACAATGCTTACCCAGTAATGTCAAACACAAGTTTTGATATATTCATTAAATCAATGAGAAATCAAGCATTTGTTAAGGTTGAACTATTTGCAAAGTCATTTTGTTCAATCAATGGAGAACGAGGCTGTTGTTCAGTGGCCTCAGTTAAAGTTTATAAATTGCTGAAAGACTAGTACTAAATATTCACAAAGATACAAAGAATATATGGAAAAATGTTGTTCCTCTGCAACAAGATAGTCTTGCAAAAAGCAAGGCAATTATTATTGAAATGAGATCAATAAAGAACCAAGTCCTAGAGTCTCAGTGGTGTTCATAGTTAATCAAAGAAAACATATTTGATTCCATGAATCTAAGAGAAAGAAACGTTCTGTGTGATTTTAAAAAAAAGTCATTCACAGAGGGAATTTTGCCCGGTTTCCCATTTGCAAATGTTCTGGAGGTTATAGAATAAGCATACTTCTGAGCTGAGTAAGATATATCCTCAATCATCCTCCGTCTTGAATGTCCTCCAGAGCAATTATTATTCTCAGTGTGACACTGATACACACTAACATTGACTTCATCTCTTTATAAGAGGACCCTGTCTGAACAGGTGGGAAACACAGCTTTCAAAGTAAAATGATACCATTTTAAATAAATATTTACAATCTGCAATTTATCAACCCCATGGTAACCTAAATCTATTCAGGTTAATAAATTCTTATAAATTATAATTACAAACTATACCATTGATCATTATGCAGTGGATCAGGCTGAGCCACCGGGTAAGGAGGAAACTGGTAGGGATTCCTAGATGAAGTCAGCAGCGACTGTGGAAGGGTCTGTGGAGTTCAATGGCTGAGATAGCGTAAGACACAGATGCCAGCACTAGAGGACTGAAGTGTGGTGTTTATTGCTACCAAATCCAAATTCAGTAATCGTAAAACTATGTAACGGGTAATAAGTTAAGAAGTTTTTAAGCAGTGAAACCGGGCAATATGGGCAAACCAGGAATCGAAGAACATAGGCACAAACACAGATCAAACGCGGGAATGAGCTATCCAGGCAAATGCTCGGACTGTGACTCAGGGAGAAACAAGACTGCGCAAAGATCAGAGGACAAATAGGGGTATATATACACTGAACTAATTTACAGAGGTAACTAGGAACAGGAGTACTTAGCGGACAGAAAACGAGGGATCAATTAACCCACGGAAAAATAGGGAAAACTGGGTTAAAACCCTGGAGGCTGTGACCTCTGTGGGCGAACTGGGGAATGACTCTGTGAGGAATTTTTGGAAGGTCCGTTGTAAAATGGATAGCACGTGGGACCAGGGTCAGTGTGGTATAGGGACTGGTTCCAAGAGGCCAGCAGGGTTGGTGGGAGATCTGGCACAGCTGTCTTATCATACCTTTTTCTAAAGGAGAGTGCCCTGAGATGACACAACTGCTTGTATGGCAGAAAACTCCACTAGGTCCATGGTAAGGTCTTCTGTAAGACTCAGACGAACAAACTTGAGAATTATTAACACATGACTGACAGGAACAAATGCCAACGAGTCAACAACTTGTACACCTTATGGGTTTCACAAAATCATTTAAATTATACAGCAAACAAGAGGTAAACAAAAACATTCTGACCTGACAAATATTAAAACTTTTTTTTTGTCTAAATACAGTGTGAGTAACGCAAGTCTGTAGTATGTGATGAACTATAGTCTGTTCTGCGACCATTGCTCCCTGACTTTCCAGTAGAAATCCTTTGCTAGTGCTTGGGTTCGAATGCCTGAATTACTCTAATATACTGTGTCTTGATGAGCTTCGTTTGTATGTTCATAAGTCAGATATTTATGGCTCAACGAGTGACCAGCAATTACAACAATGTTATCACATGCCTTTTACCAAATGAGAGTTATTGGTTTTTTACAATATATCAAGTTAAAATTCAAAAATAATGATTTGATAATTTTTTTTGTTTTCCTCTGTTGGCTACATGTAATCCGAAAAGCAATCTGGAAAATATTAGTTTTTTAGTTCTGTACTAATTGCAGGTTGACTATGTCTTCGGGGGGCATTACAGTAATCAAGCTTGCTTTTGATAAATGCCTGGATCAGTTTCTGGTAGTGATAGAAATGATCAAGTTTTGGCTATATTTGTCAGGAGAAAATGGCAGTTTTCATTATATTCCTAAAAACAATGGTCATCTGGCAGTTGTTTTACGAGACAGCACTGCTTGGATTAGAAATTGCATTTTTTGTTTTGGTGTGGTGAATAAATAGCGAATACAGAAAAATAGAACCTTACTGTATAAATTACTGTATTATTTAGTGTCTACCTTGTAGGTGGAAATGAAGGTCAGGGGAAATTCATATGATGCTGTTGAAGGAAGGGACTGCTGGAAAACTGGCAGGTGGCAGGCACTAAACGGATTGCCACTCACATAGTCTGGAACACTAATGAAATCATAGATTAGGTAATTCAGTAATGTGATTACAAACGTGCTGATGTAACACTGAATCGAGTAATTTCATAAATCATTTTTTGTATGCTATTTAAATGATGCTGTGAATACAAATTGAAATCAATAGTAGACTATTTTTTTCTAAATGCCCGTTTGTGCTGCAGCTCTGCAGTGTTTGTGTCTGTGAGTTTCCTGCGCAGTCCTGCAGCAGTTCCTCGTTCTGCAGTCAGGTGTTGTTTTTTTTCTCTCTTTCTGGACAGGTTCCCACTGCTGCTGCAATTTCTCTCCATCAGAGAGGCTCAACAACAGCTGCAAGATCAGTCACAGTGCCTGCCTTGCTGGCTCACCATCCTCCTCCTCCTCATTTTCGCTTTGCCCCCCCCCACCCCTCTCTCACTCGCTCTCTCTCTCTCTTTCTCTCTCTCCTCTGCTTTGCAGTGTACCCCCGCCACCACCCCAGAGAAGCAGATGTCCTCTGCTGTTACTGCAGCACAGCACATGTTCTGGGATTTAGTGACGAAGTGAAAGGCATTTGAGCAGACTACGACATAAAACCGGGCCTGCAAATGCAATTACAAGCGTCCACATGGCAATGACCTCAGTCATAAATCGACTATAATGTATTTTCTCAGACACATGCTGAATCAGTAGAAAGCTAAATTATAGTTATAATAAACAAAGAATCCTGACTGACTTCATAATAAACATTATATCCAGATATAGGATGCAGAAGTTGTGGACAGAGCAAATAGTCGTGTGAAACTAAAAATCTTAACACTTAGAACTTAAAAAGCAGTCCTCAGCTTTATCCACAATTAATTGCTGAATGAGATCTCCTGCTACAATCTGCATTGTTTGCCCGGATATAGCCCCCTCTCCTATATTGATCAAAATGATAATCAGCAAATCTGTATTACAGTCTCTGTAGTTACAGACAGTGAGTGATGATAACCATATGACCAGACAGCTAGGATTTCCCGGTCAGAATGGATAGAATATTTAAATATTAAATGCCGCAGTACTGACCTTGCCCCTTCACACACCCCACATAAGAACACATGCAACCTCTCTCTCTCTATTCTCCTTTTAACTCAAGGTCATTGCAATGAGGAAGAGAAAAAATATTCTGCAGTGTTGCATCACTTGCTTCAAACTGGCCTGAGGAAACTCGGATGTCATTTTCATCACAAATGCAATATACTTCCCAGCACACATAAAGGATGGAAAAATCTCCCTACCCGATCACACCCACACTCTCTCTCAATCTGGCTGCTTTAATATATTTGCACTCTTTGACAGACAACATCGCAGTAATTTCATGTTTACAGATCTGTTTCTTTTTTACATTTGAGAATCACACTTATTTGGGTCACACTGAAAAACATAACTATATTGAGCTCCTTTTCACATGGAATCATTCATTGCTGTTTAAGATTCGAGGCATCTACCAAGCCTACCGTTATTATATTGTTCAGCACAGACATTTTCCCGTGCGAGCCTTCAGCCAATTAGGCGAGAAGAGCAAAATCTGAATAGAACTGCAAGGACATCCACTCAATCTTACAGACAACGTCGCTGTAAGTGTCCAGGGGTGCTGGCGTTAGTAAGATACTTATTACCATTGTGCACTATATCAAGACTTCACTGGTTTTATAGATTTAAGCATCAAATCCTTGATTGTAATGATAATTTAAGTATAGGACAAGCTACTGCTGGTCATGCCTTTTGGATTGAGAACTGTCCAACCAGCTGATGTCCCACCTCCCATGATGGGCACCTAGGGAACAATCACAGACTATCGGGTAGCAGAATAAAAACCAGAGAAAACTGAACGGAAAACACATTTTCAGATAAATACAAAATGGATTTTTTATCTAAAACTGAAGAAACTTTTCATACATAATAAAAACAACAAAAAACGTCAACCCAAAAACATACACTTCAAGTGCAGCAACAAAAAGAAAACAAATCTCACTAACAGTGCTGCTGTCCCTCTAAAGGTTACGTTTGGCGAACCCTCCAGAACATGTACATACAGTCAAACTTTATAGTAGACAACTTGTTTTATTACCTGATATGGTGTTGCAGAAACTGGTGAAAGCCACCAATATTGAGGTTCAGGTCTGCAATAAAATAACACTCATGATAATAACATTCATGGGGTAGAAAGCTATACAATTCACTGCTACACTATTCTCCAGGAGCAGAGACTTTCTACATTAAATAAGCCTTCACTTATCTACTGGACTACCACCGAGTTCTACGATGAAACAAGTCTTCAAGCAGGAAGCCACAAAATAAAACTTCTACACTTCACCACACACAGTACACTGTTTTCCTCATCTACATCTCCCTCTGGCGTGCATGGGCAAATGAGAGCAGAGTAGAAAGATGCATGACTCCAGCAGGGGGAGCCATTTCAGCTTCGCTTACCACCATTCCAGCACATCTGCTCTCTAATTGAACGCAAGGATGGTATTTAATATTATGGTAGTATGATTGAGCAAAATTTTATTTTGGTAAATGAAATCATGCATTGCATACATTGAAGGCACACTATTGATGTTGACATTTGTACATATAAATAAGTATATTACAGTACAGAGGTACATTGCATAGAGGACATACATAGATTTTAGCATTCTCATGCTTTAGCATTTTAGCATTACTCATATTTTTATATACATCTTGACAATACAATATGCACTATTATTATTAGGCATCTCAGACAGGTCTCTGTTCAAACCGAGCAATAACTTTAAAAAATACTAGTGGTAGCATTAATACTAAATATGATCACTGATATTAATATGGCTATAGTAGAAAACCTTAATTCAATTATTTAAAATTAGTCACAGGTACCTCATAGATACACATATAATTGGAATCGACCCTTGATCATAGAGGTTAGGGACCAGTCTATGTCCCAGATGTGGACTGGCAATTGTAGGCATGCTAACACCTTCACAAATTTGAGTGCCTCAGTGCTTGTAATGTAAGAAAACTTTGCGTCGATGCACTGCTGAAGTAAACCATACTCACAGAAAGCAGGAAATGTGTAACATTTTTTATATGCAATACGCATTATTTTGTGTACACACTGATGCACATTGTGAATATCCAGTCCAGGAGTTGTCTTAGACAGGAGACACAAATTATGTCCTATACAGTTCAGCTGCCAATGATCAAACCAGTTTTTGTGTCTGATTTGATCAGACCATAGTGCCTATTCATTGCACTCACTAGTTTTCTGTATTTCTACAACAACATTATTATATATATATACAATGCAAGATTGGAGATTATGTAGCAAGTTTGGAGAGAGGGGATGGTTTGGGTTGCCATCAATGGGGTGGGGGGTTTAGCTTGACTGTGCTTGTTATTGTTTTGGATGTTTTCCTGTTCTCTAAGTAATAAGAATACCAAAAAGCAAGTTAGGACAATCAGTGAACCTTTCAAGAGAGTACAGAAGCTAGTTCTTACCACTGCAAGATCAGCAAGTTGAGCTGTACCAGCCATGCCAGTCCGTTTTTGAACATTTGCCAATGTTGTTTGGTGAACTATTGTTTAAGCCAGACCTGTTTGGTAACCTCTGCTTGCATGTACTTGTTGTCCCTAATTTATCCGGGCGTTACCATTTATTGCTCTCTGCCTGTGTTGCGATGCCACATTTATACATGTGAAGCTACAAGTGTTGAAAGATCAAAATGCAATCTGCAGACATAACAACTCTCTGTCCTTCTCTGCTCCTCTTGGTTTCTCTTGCTCCCTCTCTATCTCATTCACTTGCACGTAAATGGAAAAAACACAAGCGCCCAGACTTTGATCCCATTCGTATAACACTCGACAGATCTTAGAGTTAAACATTTATAAAGGTTCAGCAACAGATGGGCGCATTTGCCTCAGGGTGTTTAAGAAGGTTTAAGAAACCTGCCTGTGTTAAAATAAGTTCAGAGCATTTTTTTAACCACAGTTTGTGTGGTGCAAATAACAAAAATGAATTAAAATATAACGATCCTTTATTTTTCCTTTCTATAAAAACGTTACAATTTTGCTCTTGGAAACCAGCAAAGCACTTAAATGTACGGTATAGTCAGGGTGTTATATTAGACCCTCAGTGGGTGCCATGCAGCATTACTCAGTCCAGAAGCAACCCAAAAGTTCAGCAGCAGTAGCTATGAAAAAAACATTTATGACCATATACTTTAGCCCATCGGAATGCTCCGAAAATGATTCAAGATCTACAGTAAAAAACAAAAGTCTTTCATCATAGCATTGCATGTGGTTCGTACGACAATAAATAACGGCTCTCCAATAGAATAGACAGCAATACCCACATGCCTTAAAGCCCTCTTCCAGACAGACTGTACGATTTATAATGAATGTTGTTTAGAGAATCAGTGGTTGCTAATTCTTTATTCAAAATAAAAAATCCCCAAATGCAGAAAACCTTATTTTCAAAATACCAGCCAATTCAACAATTCAAATAACACTTGAAATACATAATTGAAAATAAAATTACATGAACTATTATGAAAATCAATAATGTGCCAAAGCAAGGGGGTCAATCACAATAAACTGGGAATAAATGGCACCTGCAAAAGAGATTTTTTGACTTTGAGAATCAAAAACCTGACCCTGTCTTTTGCACATTTGTAAAATAAAGTTTATTGAGAGCATCAAAGCAGTCTTTGGACGTGGCACACTGGTCACATTTACTAAACAGTATATGAAACAACTTCTCAGAATTGTGTTTATTTAAATATTAAAACGTACATCCCATGCTAACACACAACACCTGAAGAGAAACATCATGTGATAATGCAGCTTGCCTGTTTTTAGGATTCGTTTCCCTGAGGGGAACAGCTAAGGTCAGCTCTGACACTCTCTAAGCATACAAATAAAAGCATGTGTGGCACTGAGAAACCTTATGGCAGGATTGTTCCATTCCATCCACCCGGTCCCACCCACAACTGGTGGTCTGCGGTCCCAAATCCGGCCCGCAAGAACCTTGGCAGGGATATGTAACCCCCCCCAACCCCACCCAAAAACAAAACTGCCAGACGGGGTGGTGACCATAGTAGCAGCAATTAACAAGGGGTCAATTAGACCGTTACTGAAATGAATGGCCTACCACTGGCATAGACTCTAGTTTGGATTCACAGGCTTCAGAGGGGAGCATTCAGTCCCCACATAGGTTTTGCGCTGGATGTTTCTCTCATCTCCGTATCCTTAGCTCCCTGACAACACAGAAGTTTTCCTTCTCACAACACAGTTGTGTTCCCTCTTTCTCGTATGGGAATCTCCAGGTCCATTTCCAGGCCCCCTTCTTGGTCCTTCTTGTTACAGAACTTGAGAGAGAAAATGATAATTGCTATGATTATCACTACCGCAATGGCACCCCCGATGGCTAGTGCCAGAATGGCTATCTTCGAGAAGGAGGCTGAAAGAGAAAATAGGGTATATCATAACTATTCTGCCCTTTTATTAAAAATAGAACTGGCTGTAAGATCATTTTCCTACCATCACAGCTGTAGTTCAAGAATATACTTTCATGACCAGAAAGGGCTTATCCCCATCTCTTAGGGCTTTGGAAGCCCCACAGTTTGTGGTGGGCTTAAGCCAGGTCAAAAGAGGCCACAGGTGTGGTTATCAGAATGGACTCAAGCCCTCATTTTCATTTGAAAAATCTAACGTGCGCTAGCTTTAGAGTTGTTCTTATCTTAAGCGGGGGGAACCCGGGGCTTAGATTGCTGGCCAGTTGGTGGGGTGAGGGTCTGACCGATGTGGGAGGGAGTGAGCTGTGCTTGGTCATTGGCATGCACGCATGAAGCTCTGAACACTGAGATAGCATGAAAAACAATTCAGTGCAAAAACAATCGACATTCCTGGCTTTTTGGGGAGGGGCGTACCTAACTCTGTTATCAAGCAACTGTCAGACTGACCTGAATACACCACCTTGAGTAGAACCTCTCCAGCAACACCATGCACATCGGGTGGGTTCCTCACTTGGCAGCTAAAGGTACCATTGAAGGTAACCTTTACATTCAGCAACCTGATGGAAGCATCCTGCCTCTGAACATCCCCTTCCCATACAACCTGACCCTGGAAATGCCCCTGCGTGGGTGGGTATGCCTTCCTTTGGTAGTAAAACACCTGATGGGGGGGGGAGAAGGTGTCATAAAAACAGCACACTTAAAATACAGGTCGTAAATGTGAGTAGAGTACAATTAGCAACATGCACAAAGCCTCTTAAACAAGCTAATTTTAACTGTAATTATTGAAATACTTAATTAGACCTTCACCCTCTGATTTCCCATCTAGACACTTACTGATTCCTCGGGCCCTGAATCCAGTGGTTTGAAGGTCCAGGACACCGATAACGATGCTGAAATAGGCTTAGAGGACCTGAAAGTACACTTCAGCCGGATGTCTGTCCCGTTCACAGCCTCCAGCTCACCAGACACGTACACTTTCATTCCTCTGACCTGCAGAACCCCTGAGGATCAGAAACACAATACTTTGCGTAAATGCACTTGAGAGCATAGCAGTGACTTTTTTTTGCATGCATGTTTATAGGCCTTTTATATTAGCTTGTAGTTAAGTGCCTCTTGAGTGGTTCATAATTTTTTGTTTTAGTTATTTATAAAGCACTTTCCGACTACACATGTAGACCAAAGTGCTGAACAGTAAGAGTTAAGATACATACAACAATGCACACTTAAAACACATCGCAACCGTCTTAATGAAAAGCCAAAGAAAGGAAATTAATCTTCAAACCAGCTTTAAAAGTAGCAATAGTGTATGGTGGCTCTAATTTCAAGTGGCAAACTATTCCACAGTCTTGGACCTGGGACAGAAAAGGCTCGATCATCTTTCAGTCCGTAGAGGCGCTCGCCCGAGCACAGACTGTGCCTTATGAGCATAAATTCGCTGATTTTGACAAATCCAAATAATTTTTTTAAAATGTTGCAATGTTTTCAGCAGCAGTGTACTCCATACATATCAATCCCAGTACATATCATTTTTGCCCATTTAATCATCATAATAACCTAAAATAAATATAATAAATTCACTCTCAGGCAGCAATCACTCTCAACCAAGCACCACTGACTAGCAGGTAATCTTATGTAAGGTGCCTTATTGCATAAACACCCAGTTTAACAGAAGGGTTAGTATTGAACAAATAACATAAGGTTTCTTGACTGAGAGCATGTCCTTACTTGTACTTTGGTTGTTGCACCCAATAATTTGATTAGTTTAGAAAAGTATGGCTCTCATATAGAGACACCTATGTACTCTCCATGGGAGGAACATACTTCTTACAATTCCTTATTGAGAAGAAGCATAGGTGATTTTCCCATAGCACGTTCATGCAGAGTGTAAATATGCTGTGAACAGATTCCATTTAATCTCTGCAATGATCCAAAAAAATCTGTTTCCTGATGGGATTAGAGGTAAATACAATATGTTTATTATGCATTAAATCTATTACGGAACAACGCATTTTCTTGAGGTATTTTTGGCATTGAACACCCACAACTGATACTAAACAGCTTTGTTTTTAGAATGTGAAGAAACAAAACCCAGTTTGTCTCGTCTGCCAAGGCCAGTCCGATGTTTATTGCCCAGAACGATCATGTTTAGACTGGTAAATGTAAAACAACGAAGGTTGAACATAAGGGAATGCTACGTTTTTATAACAGTACAAATGTGTGACAGACTAGATTTTCATTCAATTCAATCATATTTTGCATTGACTATTAAAGGGACTTCACACTTCCATGGGTCTTACATGTGTAACTTTGCTGTATATACTTCGCAAATATTGTATGTAGTATTCAATTAATTGGTTATGACCAAATATTTGTCCATGTTGACTTTATTGGTGATTATGGATTTATTTTAAAATAAATATGGCTTCCAGCCCTCTGCATAGCCATATATTTTAAGAATCTTAAGTTTGTATGAAGGCTGCATAACGGGATAAGCTTCTAAGGAATGTGTCTCTGTTATTGCTGTACAAACCATTATCTATAAGCAATACTTTTACTGAAATATTTTCACTGCGGGTGCTAAAGATAGAAATTGGGTAGTTAATAAATAGGCATTTAACCGGGCTTTAATATAATCCTTAAAATTAGTGCAGTTGTACATTATAGCATGTTTGGTCTAATTTTTTAAACATGAACCTTAAAAAGGTAGGGGGATGGCATGTTAACTCAAATGAGAGAGATTGAGGGCTGTATATTCTAACATCAGCAGCTGTAGTTGGTGGTTTCTAGTGGAGTTATGGAAACTTCCCACGAACCAAATTGCACTGAAAATGACTGAAGAAATCAATGGTGTATGACAAGAAAATCATCAAGAATAAGAGGTAATTGGCTTGCTAAAGGACTTTAGACAAACTGTCAGAATGATGATTTAAATTATCATTTAAAACATAAATTATTAGTAAAAAACAGCATTGTGTGGTGCTGTAGTTCTTTTCATAATTTATCTATTAACCATTCATATTTAAATTTACAATATATTGAATATATACAATTAAAATGGTAAGCATATATAATCAGTGAGAGTGAGAAACCTCTGAATGAAATTGCACAACTTTATGTCACATCCAGATCCAGACCCATACCTGCTTGCTAGTATTTCCTCACCACCAACTAATGGTCCAGGCCATGGTGTATTCCCAGCAAGTCAGCCTTTCTCAAAGCCTATATGCCCAACCCCCCTAATGGTGGAATGAGCCTCCCATCAGTATTCGTAGAGCAAGATTCTCAGCTTCTACAGTATCCGACAATTTAGACTCTCAGTAATTTGGATTTACTGTGAGCTAACTTTCCTATGATCTCTGACTGTTCGACTTGTAATTGATCTAAATAGCTAAATGACAAAATAATAATAAAATATAAATATTAGAATAATACCACTCAGTAGTCATAAAAATTATTTAAACTATAATATTTTTTACAAATTATAAATGGCATTCCAATGTGAATCCCACCTTTCCTACAAAGTTTATTATTTTCATGCCACTTGTTAGTTCTCACCAGGCAGTCATCTTCCTTAAATTTAAAAACTTCAAACTTGCAAAGGAAAAATCTGATTTATTTATACAGTCTAAGTTTAACCTAAAGATATTAATTTAAAAAATCCATATTCCTCTGTATAATAGTAAACACATGCTAAATCAGTAAGTCCTTGCTTTGGGTTGAATGCTAAGATTGTGAAATACCTTTTGTGTAGTGAAACTCCTAAATATGAGTTTTCCCAAAGACACCCAAAGGGGATTACTGTCCCCATTTTTTAAGAACAGGTATAAGGTTCAGTTTGCTTAAGGAACACATTGGATCCTAAAATACCTGATTTCTGAGACTCAGTATATCGAAGATGGGAAATATTCATGTTACATTAATGGTAATGGGAGTATTTTTTAATGGGGGTAATTTTCTTCATGACATCCCGGTAATCCACCTTTTAAAATAGAGACAGTCCAGTCTCTCAACATAATCCACCTCACCTTTACACAATATTTGAAATATTTAGTACTGTTTTAGTCGTGTAGCAGTCCATTGATTGATTGAACCCGGGAGTTGTCTCTGCCATTAAGTGCTCATTAAAAGAAATCAAAAATAAAACGCCCATCCAACTTATTAATCAATGAAGCTTTTAAAAAGACGGTTTTGTTTTCACCATGATGCTGTAACGGAAATTCACAACCCACTCAGTGCAATAACATCAATTTGAACATCCTGCCGTTAAATTGCCGTAAAACCAGCAGTGTGCAGAAGCATTTGTATATTAACTTAAAAATGACAAGTTAAACAAACCGGTGGTTTCCTTACTTACTTACCTGTAGCGAGTCCAGCTAAAAAGGCGAGCTGAAAGCGTATCCCACTCATGAGATTGTTCAATTTAAACCGGGCAGGTTCCGTGGGCGTTTGCCAACACTTTGTTGTAGTGCTTTTCTCAGTATCATACAGTGGCAGCACGCAACTTCGTTTCAAAATAAAGTACTTCAAATTTACCAACTTACGCGCACTGTTCGAAAATCTTGTTCTATGCACGCCCTACTCCACTCTCTGGGGTAGTCAGAGTGCTTTAAAAAAAATATTATTATTACTTTCATTATCTGGAATGCATAAACAGTTTCAATTATCCAGACGCCAGAAGAAAGTAGTTTCATAGCAGTTTTAGATTAATACATTTTTGTTCTACGATTATTGATATTATTCGATGTTTAAGTTCTAATACCGATAAATTGCACACATTACCCGTATGAAATTAAATATTTAAAAATTTATCAGAAAAAACTTAATAGAAAATAGTGTGAATATGCTTCAAATGCATAATTAAAATTGTTAGCTACCCTAATAAATCCAGGCTTTTGTTAGTTCCAGACTTGATTATTGTAATGCTGTATTATCAGGTGGCTCAAATATTTCCACAAATACTTTACAAGTTGTTCAGAACGCAGCTCCTAGGATCCTTAAGAAACGCCACGCCACGCCACGCCACGCCACGCCACGCCACGCCACGCCACGCCACGCCACGCCACGCCACGCCACGCCAC
>JAOVYW010018662.1:0-21866 GCA_025775045.1 Hiodon tergisus | reverse complement strand
AACTTCAGTGGGGTTATAAGTTCAGTTTTTGTTTTTGTTTTTGTTCAGTGCTCGGCTAAGTGGAAGGGCCCCCTTTTCCTCATGACATGGCATGGCATGGCAGTAGGGATTAGGTGCAGTAAGTGAGACTGTCTGAACCTGAAGAGAGCCACAAAAAGACGTCATATCAACCTATGCAGTGCTTTGGCAATTCTTCAGGGCGCTGCTGTTCACTGCCATTACGCGGCATCCATTATTCTGTGAAGTTATGGCAGCATTTCAGGGAATGAGCCTTAAACAAGTTTTTTACGTTGTTGTTTGCGTTGGCACCTTGGACTAAAGCGGTGAGTAAAACTAGTTCTGTTCGGACCTGCGCCGTGCATTTTCTATACATTACGTGTGAGTAGAGAGGCTGCCACTTGCCAAAAAAGCCTCCCGACTAACTGGGCTATTTTTACCCCTCCCACAGAGTGGCTTTTGTTCTCCCCGCTGTGCAGACGGGAATACTGAAGCCTTGTGTTGATTTGTCTTCGGGCAGTCTGTGACAGCGCAGGCTGGCAAAGCGACTCCCCTGCAATTAAATCTGCTTCCAGGCAGACACACGGAGACTGGCGCGAGCCATGGGAAAGTGTTTGTAGGGACGGAGAGAGGGAAGAAAAGAGCAGGAGGCGGAGCCGGTTCGGGAGTCGCAGTTTACAACGTCGCAGGCTGCGGCTTGTGGAGTGCACTGGCGGGGTGTTTGCCGAGCGGCCGAAACGCGCTGGAGGCCAGAGAATCAACGGGGAGACCCCCTTTAACTGTTGCCTGTCCTTTCCAGTTGCAGCAGGGACTCTTTCCTTCAGAATGTACACAACAGTGGATTACGACTGGTCACAACTCGAGATGTTTGCCCTAATCTGTCCACATTGCCAGACGGAATTCGTGCTCATTAACTGGCCCCATAATCACTGTGGTCTCCCCCTCCACTGTTCTAAAGTGCCCCACCAGTGCGATAACTTAGTAGGCCCCAGAGCTGTGAAGGTTTGTTAATGTTGTGTTCTGGTTTATTTTCACTCCAACAACTGGCCATCCTGTAAAGTTTTCCTCTTTGGTCTTGAATTGTGGCAGTAAGTGTATCGCCAGCTTGTTTATCATTAAAGTCACCAAGCTTTTATTTGTATTCTAAAATGTTGCACCTAGCCATTTGATCTGCCTCATGAAAGGTCTCCCTCTGTGTGGCAGATGTTTAGAGAACGGTACTGTGGTTGCACAGCAAGAGTCTGGGATATTGTTAATTCAAAGAGAATAGTAAATGTAGAAATAAAAAAGGAACTAATAATTAGGGCTGAAGACCGCTTCTTTCCCTTCAACAATCCCCCCCCCCCCCCACCAACCTCAGGTACCTGGTAGTTCCAGGCCTTAATGCCAGTTTGCCTGTTGCCTCATTTCACGTCTGAGACCTCTCTTAGTGAGTCACGCTGTATGCTCCTGTGGGGTTTAATCCTGTCTGTAGGTTTCTTGGGGACATTGTCACAGGATTTCAGTCACAGTAAAGGCCTGCGGCTCGGACCCCGGTGACATTCTGTCCCTTTTCTGGCTTTACCGCGCACTAGTGTCTCTGCTTCTGGACACGAGCCGTTCGGTTTGTGCAAAGAATGTGATACAAATGAGGACTAGCCTTGAGCTCGGCTTTTCTTGTTTTTACCATGAGAGTTGAGGAACATGCTCATGAAATTGTTAGGGGAGTTGGAGATAATCGTGTGTGATCTTAAGAGAAACGGATTTCAGAATCGTCTGGTTTGGTAAATTGCTAGAAAGTCCCTTTTGAAGAAATTGAGTTTCTCGTAAAATTTTTACTGTATAACGTCACTATATGCACTTATTGTAAGTTGCTTTTTGATGAGATCGTCAGTTTGGAGTATAATTGCTCTAACAAACTAACGTAGACGTTCATAAAATGTAAAACTAGTATAACTAATAACTAACATAAACATTCATAAAACCCATTGATTAAACCCACTTTGCAGGAATTCTTAACTGCATTCTGTAAAACGAACAATGATGGCCTTTGACAATGTTCATAAAGACTAAATCTCTTTTAAAAAAGTCAATGATTTAAAAAAAAAAGGGGTGGGCGAGGGGCTGTTGAGACTGTTGACTCAACATTGCACATCAAGTGGAGTACCTTGTCAGTGGGTTCAAACTAGTTTATATAATCATTCTGTCGCTATACTGTAGCACCAGCCAGACCATGTCAGTGCTGCATAGGCCGCTTTTCATTGTAAACATGCAGAAAAAAGTTTACAAGCTTGAAATGATGAGTATTTTGAATGCCCTGTGTAGTACGGGATCCTTGCCTACTTGCAAGCTCCATTTGTCATTAAATGTAGCTTTCTGCGGCCACATCCTCTTCCTCCTGTATTATGTTAAGACCAAAAAGAAAAACCTAAGAACTTTTTTCCCCTACATCAAATACTACTGTATAGTTAAAATCAACATTCCCCCGGATGTCATAGGGATGATTGTGATCTTATCCGGCAGGGCACTTTGCTGTTTAGACACTTATCACTTTTGTTAACGCTACACTGGATAAACAACCCAGCCCTGGTCCTATCCCCACCCGGCATAGTCTTTAAGCTGAAATTACCTGCAATTATGAGCGCTGATACATTAACTCGCTGTCCTTTCCTCACTGTGATCTTTGCCTTTATACCAAATATAACTCATGCAGAGAAGGTATTATTAGCAATTGGTTCACTTTCCAAAAATAATTCTCATACACAGATTTTGAAGTTATTTTTTCTGCACTTTTTGTCTCGTTTTACTGAGCTGAGAGAAGATCTGAGAAGAATATCGGAAGCTTAACTACCCCAAACCCCCCCCCCCGCACCTCCCAGTGGGATTCAAAGGTGCCGAACGCGTGAATTTGAAATCCAAATGATGAAATGACACTGTGTCACTGCTGCCAAACCCA
This sequence comes from Hiodon tergisus, assembly GCA_025775045.1. Taxonomy (NCBI): domain Eukaryota; kingdom Metazoa; phylum Chordata; class Actinopteri; order Hiodontiformes; family Hiodontidae; genus Hiodon; species Hiodon tergisus. The sequence goes on along the minus strand of JAOVYW010018662.1, from coordinate 18,934 downwards.
CAGACTTCAGAGAGTTGTCCGTTTAGCTTCAGAGAAAAACTTCTGTGGAGTCGTTTTCTGACGTTGTCCCAGGGACTGAGTTTGTGGCACTCATTTTATTTCTGTTATTCCCCCCATCCTTCTACATGCGACGCATACTCCTTGCAGTCTGGCCTCCATAGAAACCTTGCAGAGTGTACAAGCCTCTCTCTGCTTTAGACACGACCCCCACTCATTGTGTGGACGCATGCCTAATTGAGATTGCATTTATGTCTCTGCATAGCATAGCAGAAGTGGGAATCGAAATGAAGGGATGGGGTACCGGAGGGTTGTTTCGTTCAACATTACGCCAGAGGCCTAGACCAAAAATGGAAAGGTTTACAGCCAGAGGTCTCGGTCAGGGCAAGGGAATCACGGGAAATAGAAACTGCCGCTGTCCCATTAATCTTGTGAAAATTGAGCAGAAAATTGGTCATGGAAAAGAGGAAATTATGACTAGTTGAATGATGACTTCGACCATCTGCGGTTCGATGCTGACTGTGCATTGTTGTCCAATTGAGGAACTGCATTGTAAGCATTTCCGCAGTTTACATGTTTGTTTTTCATTTCGATATATTGTTTGTGGTTGGATTGGGATTTCAAAAGTAAACAATCTGCGTAACAAATTCTCCATTGCTTTTGCTTTGTGATGATTGAGCAGGTGTAGACCGGAGAGTTGCACACTTGTCCATGTCGGTATACCATCCATGCTTTTGTTTTGCTTTGGCTGAAAAGGCCTAGTAACTCCGTATGGGCCTGATCTATACTGAGTTTGCCATCAGAAGACAAGGAGCTGGGGTGTGATCCCTCAGACTCAACGATTGCTGCTGCTGCTGTGTGATCTGAAATCAGTAACTCCTTTCTTCTGTGTCAGTCATCTGAATATCTTAGTTGGCATGGCCTGCGTTAGGTCGACATCCTTTGGTAAATGGAGAAGCTCTTTGGGGTAAAAATAAAATAAAAATGTTGACTGCTGCTCCAACCCTCGTTCTTTCTTCATCTTTGCAATTGCTGTGAAAAAGCCTTGAAATCCCTCATGGAAGTGCATAGAGTGGGAGGTTGGTGAGAAAAACTGTCACAAGACTGTCACAAGTCTGTTGTGTCAATGCACTCTCAATAATTGCCTGGGAAGTAGTTATAAATCTGCCAGCGGAAGCCTGTCTTTGCCTTCCCATGCCAAATCAATAGCTTTTATATCTGTCCAGAGGCCTAATCTCTGGGGTTGTTGAATATATTAAAGCAGGACTTTATGCTTTTGCCATCAGCCCGACAACAGCGCCTCCTGTATTATTCGCTTTAGTATATTAAAGTTTTCAATGTCTGCAGTGTTATTGCAGTGCCATTTGGGGGTGAAAGAGGAAGAAACGCTTTGTTTTCCACCCGTGCTTTTATATTCAGGCAAAATGAGGGCTTTGCTCTTTCTGTTTAGAAGGCTCAATTTAAACTTTTTTTTTTCCCCCCTTCTTGAAATACCTCAAGGTCCACTGAATTGGTTTTCTTGGGTGAAATATAAAAAAATCACTGAAGCCTGATGTATTTCCAGTCCTGGAGAGAAATCTTTATAAGGTTCTATTGAAAAACAGCCTTCTTTTTTCTCTCTCTTTTCTTTTACTTCCTTTATGCTTTCAGTGATTTCCAGCCATTCATTGGGAAGTGAAAGGATTTTTTTTTTTTTTAAGTCTTTGCTTAATGAGTTTATACTGACAGTCTTGATTTTACTGTTATGTATTAACACGTCTCTCTCGCTTGTCTTTTAAATTAAACTGATACGTTAACAGAGCTCAGAGTCATTATTTTTCCATGCTTTCACAAGCCCTTCAAATGACCAGCTGGGGAAAACTGCTCATCCTACGTCTAAATTTAAGATGGTAGACAGATATGATGTTATAAAAAAAATACTTTAGTTTATTAGTTTTGAAAAACAAAGCCTCAAGGAAAACATATTTTTGCAGGACATATACGTAGGTCTTTCAGTTTTTCGTTCAAATTGTGATACCTATCTGAGCACATTGTTTTATGATCAGGCCATTTGATATGGCATTGTGATGGCCTGCTGTCTCAGACAGGGAAGTCTATTGCATTAGATCCTCTTGTTTCAATGTGACATCAAGTTACTTCTGATTAAATTGGTCTCACCTACTACAGTACAGTCGTAGATTCCAGGCTGAAAACTAACAGACGTTTGTCTTCATCTTTTTCCGTGCCAGTAGTTGAGAGCCGTCAACCCTGGAAGATCGTAGTACTTCATATTTTAAATAATGTTCTGCTGTTCATTTTAAATACTGTTCTAGCGTTGATGTGACTATTGAAGGTGAGACATTTGTCTGACCTTTGACATTTGGGCGGATGGCAGCTGTTGCAGACAGCCTATCAAGACTCAACAGGTGCTGGTGTTTCCCCTGACCTCTTCCTCAAAGGGCTCCTCTACTCTCACCAGCTGCTGGCGTCACCCCGGTGTTCAAGGTGGAATTGCAAACATTCACACAGACTTGCACATATCTAAGTTCAGGACAGACATAACAAACAATGAAACATCAACACGTTGCAATCGTCTCTGTTATGTTAACAAAGACATGCTGTTTCTTACTGACAGATTTGAAACTGTGACATAGCACCCGGCTTAGAAATGCAGAACAGGTAGTGCAGGCCAAATCATTGACGGTACAGAACCTGTTTTTTACAATTAGATGGCCAAATGTTCTGACTGGTTTGGCTTTGAGCACTAACACTTGTACTCTTTGCTATACATTCCTGGGGATCCTGAGTGACTATGGTCAAGGTTGTTTACCTGGAAGATGGCAAATGCATTTGGAATTTTAGCTCACTATCTCTGAAACACTGGCCTAGAGGGTTAATCTTCATTTGGCTTAGAGAGAACCACATTTCTATTGGCCCAATAACACCAATATTGGAGAAGTGCTGTTTTATAGAGAGGGTGCCCCATTTAGGCTCTTACAGAATCCTGGTCTTCCATTGGTGAGAAAAGGAAGGCGAATGGCATGGCTGTTGAAAGCAATACAAAAAATTTTCACTTTGTTATTTACCAACAGAAGTGTAGTCCAGGTTCAGAATTTACAATTCTGGTGAAATGGTATTCTGAGGCACTAAAGGGAGTTAAAGGTAAATGTTGTTTTTAAATGAATCCATGAACCTCCGCTTGTGGCACTCTCATTGGCACTTACTCCATTGTTGAGGTTGATTCATCCCTGTTTCCCAACTGCAGGAGCATCCTTTAGGATGTCTCCCAATGTAAACAGTGCCATCTGCTTAGCAGCACTCCAGCATACTACTTAATCAGATTACTCCGAGTTTAATGATGTCTCACTGATTGGTTTTTCTCAATTTCTTTAATTGTTTCTTTAGCTTTGCATGTACTGAATGTCTGTATGAAGTGGGCACAGAAAATACCAGTTCACTTGTGAGATTATGCAGCGTTATATGCTTTGAAAAACTCCCATAGAAGCAGTTCTTCGTGCAGTGCGGTGGGCTCTGTCAAAAGACGAAGAGATGGGAGGATGTTTACTGTAAGATAGCTGGGGCCCAGAGGGGTCCTGGACATGAAAGACGTCGGATCTGAGTGGGTTTGGGTTTCCCAGACAGCTGGTGACATTGCCCAGGGCTCGGTTTGGCTGTTCCAGTCCAAACAGCCTAAAGACTCTTCTCCTAAGCCCTGTGTCAGAGGTCACTGCAGAGCCATGCCTGAGCCATCAGGGAGGGCCCTGCTTGTGCTTGAAATGTTATATATAATATCCTTTTAAAATTTTTTTTATATCAGTCGAGGACACGGCATGAGAATTTTCCATTGTCTCCGAGTGCTTTAGGGACATGCAGAGTTATTTTAAACACGCAGCTTGTATGTTCCTTGTCAGATAAGTCAGTGCAGCCAACTGCTGTGTGTTGTTAGTTTTCCCACTGTGTTTATTTATGGACTGTTTGATTTACCTTCCCTCTATTGCTCTAACCAGGAATTGGCAAGTTCCATTAATCCACACAAAGGATGAAAAGATGTTTCTAGAAAGATGGAACATTTACCCTTAGAATATGTACCAGCTGTGACTTGGATGGAGCTTTATGGAGTTAGGAGAGCTTGCTGTATTTTACCGGCTCTAATCCCTTAAGTTTCAAAGAAAGATAGAAAAAATGCGGCTAATTGCCTTTTAGGAAAAGACAAAAAAAAACACAGCATAGTGAAAGTTTTGCTTTTGTTTATTTTTTATTCAAATCAAAATAAAAATTTTAAGGGTTTTAGCAGGCCCAAAAGCCTTGAGTACATGAAACTTCAAACAGACTTTTTCTTACCGCTATGAATAATAACTTTGTGACTACAATTATTTTCTCTTACACCTGTTTCGCCTCAGTGGACTAAAATAAAGAAAATGCGCATATAACGTAGTCTTGGTTACACATGCAGCTGAACTATGGCCTTAAAATGCATCTGTAATGCAAAGAATCTGTATAAAAATATTTAATTCTGGAGCTTCAGAACATTAAGTGTCAAGGCTCCGAGTTGAATGGTTTTCATTGTTGAAAACGAATGGCAAAATAAATGTATTAATTTGACACATTAGAGACGTGTTTAAGTAGAAAATGTGAGAAGTTGACAGATGGTAGTTATGCATTCAGTCTTACAGGAAAAATATTTTGTTTTGTAAATGACTTTCATAATGAAGTGCATTTTAGGTACTTGCATGTTGGTAGATAAATGTAATAAATGGTGAACAGTCGCTTACTGTTTACTTAAATTTGTTATTAAAGGTACTTTAAAGGTCCTATAATTTCAAAATGCAGGTTCGAATTTGATCATGTCGTTAGATGACACATAAAGGGAAAAACTATTAGTCATTCCAAATTTAGCATTCAGAAAACTTTTTTTTTAAAGGGTTAATGCAAATTTTCTAAAAGGATTGTTCCCAATTGCATCCCGATGCAAGGAAGGCCTGCTGTATGATTTAGTGGGAGACTAAAATATCCCTGTTGTTTTTTTTTGGATACTTCTTGACCTGGAGATATTTTTAAAAAAATTACACTTATATTCACAGAGGTTCAGTAGCGTTTAAATAGTGGGAGATTTTACTGCAAACCTTACAAACCTCAGTGTTGCAACAATAATCCTCTTGTGAAGTGATCTTTGTTTTCAAAGTGTTACCTTGACTTGGTGGAGAAATGTTGCAAGCATAGTACTGCAGACAGATTTGTCACTCCTTCTGGGTGTGCCTAGACAGCTGGGGTCAGCCACCTTGAAACCTGTTGAAGAGTACAGCTGGAGTCTTATTATTGAAAAGCCCTTAGGCAGCTGGTGATGCCTGCTCCTCACTATCAGTAATCGTTTGCTTGCATTAATCGCTCTGCAGAGCCATTTTGAATGGCGGTTGAGCCACAGTGCAGTTAACATTAAAACACAAATCTTCTGCATTACGAAACCAAAGTAGAAGCCGAACCATCTGTCAGGTGTCCCTTCAGATGTGTAGTATGTCATGTCACAACCTTTATCACGGGCTGTCAGTCTGTTCCGGGGCTACAGAAATGTGCATGCAGAGAACTCAACTTGACTGTTGGAAGCCACATTAAAGGGTTTGACTTCACTGTGCAAATAGTTCTATATCCATAAACTTCTGCTGCTTTGATAATGTAGACCGGGCTCCCTGAGGTCTCAGTCCCTAGATCAGAACAGCTATATAATCAGTAAAATCCGTTTCATGTTTCCTTTTTTAACTTTCATTCCTCCAGCTTATCCCACTGCTGAAGTGTTCAGTTATGGTTGTTTCCTGTCAATGAGTCTTGGGTCAAGCTGCGTTCCCCAGAACACTTTCCGTGTTATATATGCAGACTGAGTGACTTATAGATTCATTATGGTCATGCTGCAGTGTGGCTGTTGGCTAACGTATTCGACCAGAAAGCTGCTGTTTTTTTTTTCTTTCTGAGAGAGGTACTGCTGTGGTACTGGCTGGTAGGTGAGTTCCATTGTGAACAGGAGCTTGACTTGTGGACTTTGATGGGGGTGGGGAAGGTAACCTGCTTTCCATTACCAGCTTTCTCCCCCTGAACCTGAACGGCTGAAGTGGGCAGCTTGCTTTTTTGAAAACTAAACTTGACCTCTGACCCTCTTGTTTCCCCTTCTCCTTTCCCCTTCTCCTTTCCCCTCTGATTCCACAGCATCCTTGAATAGGTATGCATATGAATAATCAGAATTCAGACTGGGCTCATTAAATACAGGAGATGATTGGGGAGGGGGGGGGGGGTCTCTTTGCTGTTTGATATGGAAAATTTTACTTTCATTCGTTTAAATGCTCTCAGAAGGCCATAATGCACACAAAGACCTCCAGTGTTACAGTGCACTAAGTAGGTGGGCTGAAATGTACCATTTATGGAGATTTATGCTCAATTTGGTTTTGCATTGAAGAACAGAGTCGTCTCAATGAGGGGCAGTCCTATTGAGTTCCCTGTTTTGTCTGTATGGTCACTATGGTCCTTTGTTTTAAGATTATTTGCCAATTGTTTTTTTTTAAAGTTTGGTTTCCAATGTAACAGAAGATTAAGTCTTGCTAAAAATATATTACAAAAGATTAAATTTATCAATACCTTACTTTGCAGCGGGGATTACCTGCCGTGTGAGAACTGAGCGGACCTCATGTGTTGGTGTGGATGTCCTTGAATGGTCGGGGTTGTGAGTCAGTGCTGTGTCTCGGGGCTGTGCCATAGGCATGTCATGTCTGAGTGCGTGATTGTTTGATGTACTACTGCGTTCTTTTTCCTTTCCATGACTTTGTTTACCCACCTGACCCACCCGTATTACTGCAGGACAAGGGCACAGGTAGCACATACGCCTAACCTCCCCACCAGCCATGGGTCAGGGTGGGTCACTGCGTGCCAAGCTAAAAACGACTGTGCATTTGGTGAGCATGGGGAAGAATTTTCCCTGGTAATTCACCACTATTCTTGGGGATAGATTGTAGCACCTATCAAGGGCCATTTTTATTTTAACCAGTGCGATTAGTTTTTACCCTGATGAGTTTTAAAAGTATGTAGTTTGACTTTGTTTTTAGTTCTTTGTTTTTGTTTGCTGCAGCAGAAATAATGTATAGGCCTGTAAAAATCCGAATTATAATGCTCACTCCAAAAAAATTTATATTAATCCCCCAGACTTGATTTGTAATAGCATTCATTTAATTCCTGAAATACATGACATTTATAACATAATAAATACTTTTATAAATAATAATCACAACAACAAAAAAAGTTAGTACTCTGGACAAACGCCGAGAAGTTCTATGTTCAGGAGAAAGTGGGAAGAGAATGAGAAACAGAAAATGCATCAAATTTACTTTTGTTAACTAGACTTTGGGTTCAGCATTGGCCTCTAATGACCTAGCTTTTAGATCAAGCAAACGCAGCACTTTTCGGTGACCCTCTCCCCACCCCCAGCACCGATCAGCACAGAGGGCTCTCTAGGGTTTTTGACAAGTCTTTGTAGTATCAGTTCCGGCAATGAGAACTAAAGAAAAAGTTTTTCCTGTTACTTTCTTACTAAATACGTAAAACCTTTAAAATTGCAGTAGATTTAATTAAACCTTCTGCGTGGAATAAAACTTGTCAGTTGGAATTTTGCGCCGTTTTGTTTATTGGCCAAATGCATGATTACATAGATTGTTGTTAATCTTGGTCTGGTCTCCTAATTTCAAAGATTCCTGTTGTGGCAAATTTCTGGTGATATTTAATTATTTTAAATTTGATTTAGATAGATAAATCGACGTAATTATTTTTTCTTTGGATTACAGTGTATCAAAGTAAAATAAACAGGAAAAGGCAATGGACATGTTATTGGAAGGGGCTGGTCACATGGAGTGCCTGCTGTAGTGCCGGGAGGTCCTGTTGTCTTTGGGTTTCGGAGTGGGGTCAGGCGTCACATGCTCTGCACGTAGTGTATGTTTTACTCATTCGGTGATCTGTAAACCTAGGCAGAGCCTGTTTAAAACAGCCTAATGTATATGATAAGCAGTCCACGCTTTAACCATTGGAGCCAAAATGTCAGCTGTGACTGGTGGATCTGATTAAAACAAACATGAACTAGGCTAGCTCTGTTTGTCTCTCTGAACCAATCATTTGGGGAGATTATGCTGATGAGTTCTGTTTACATTGCGATGTTCAAATTTCATAGATAAGGAAAACGTGGGAATCACTTTTGCTCCTTTTTTCTTTAAAAATTTATTGAATTACTTGGTTGACTAAAAACCAAAGGCAATGCAGGTCAAGCTTGCGTTGTGTAAACGGTGTTAATCCTGGAACAAGTCATATTTGCGAGCCCTTGGTTAATGCCAGTCTGTCTTTTCCTTTTCCTGTTCTTTGTAATCTTTCGTTTTAGTTTAGTTTTATGAAATGTTCAAACGTTTAATCCATGGGGAGTGTTTTTGCGAGGCAGTAAGTACAAGCTTCTTTATGAAAACAGTCGCTGCAAGTTTTTCTGGTTAGGGGGGCTGTCCCATCGCAGTTGTGTGAATAGACCTGCAGTGGAATTCCTATGCAGCCTGACAGACTGCACTGAATAGGCACCCACTACCCAGCTGATTTAAGACCCTGGTGACATTGACCCTGGCATCCGTGATTGGTTCTTGCCTCTCCTCCAATGCCAAGTTTTGGGTCTGGTTTCTTTTCAGCGGATCTCTTTCACACAATAAATCTTTGTCTGTTCTCATCTTATGTGTTTATTTCCTAATCTCACCTGGTGACAAGTTATTCAAAGTATTAACTTATGTAACAGCATTGAACACATTATTGAGATATCCAGACAGCTTCAAGCTTCCATGTTTAAGGCTGTCAGCTCCCTCCTGGTGATGTCATTTAGTAGATTTGCTGGTTTTCTTTTTAAATCTTAAATTTGGTCTAACCTTCTCCTCTGATAGAAAGGTGAAGTAATAAACACCATTGCATGTTCAGTCTGTGGAAAGTCAGATTTGTCTGCTTTTTTGCATATTTTTCACGTTTAATTTGGCCAGATCTTTTGTAGTATCTGAGAGGATAATGTTTTATGTCCAAGGTAGCCAAACATGCAATCTTTAGGTGTGAAGAAGTCAATTCTCCCCAAGTTAACTGAACCCAATTAAAGGGATAATTAGGGCCAGCTGTTTGAATACTTTGGTTAACAATCTGATCTGATCTGGGCCCTGTCTAGTATAAATCTGACCTTTGCCCGTACCATCTGAGAGAAGTCAGTACACAGCTTCTTCAGGCCCATCGTGTCACAATCAAAAGAAATTCCTGAAGACCTCCAGAAAAAAAAAAAAAAAAGTAGTTTATTCTTGTCGGTCTGGAATGAGTTACAAAGCCATTAAGGTTCTGGGGCTTCACCAAACCAGTCAGAGCCATATTGCCCAAATGGAGAAAGTTTAACACAATAGTGAGTCTTTAGGAGTCTTCCAGGAAGTCACTAAAAACCCTAGAATGTTATCCAGGGATCTGCAGGCCTTTCTCACCTTGGGTAAGGTCAGTGTTCACGACTCCACCATCAGAAGGACACTGGGGGGAGGGGGAAATGGCAGAAACCACTTCCCGCTAAGAACAACATTTCAAGTTTCAAGTTTTCTGATGAAAACCAAATGCTGAATTCCAGAGTAAACGCCTCATACCAACGTATGGGTGTTCCACGGTTTTGGCACGCTTTGCTGCATCAGGAACTGGACACCTTCCCATCATTTTAGGCTTGCTCAATATTAGGAAATTATTTGTGAAAATGTTAGGCCATGAGCTAAAGTACAGCTGCATCATGCAGCAAGACAATGATCTGAAAAACACACAAGCAAGCAAGTTAGTTTTGGAACGGCCCAGTTTAAACCAGGATCTAAGTCCCAATTAGATGTTGTGGCAAGACCTGAAATCTGCTCGACAACAGACGAATTTTGCTCAGTTGAAGCAGTTCCCCTCTTTTATTATTTAATATTAGGTTTTGGTTGAAGATCTTTTAACAGTCATTAGCAAATAATTTTTCTTGACAATGTATGTCACAAAGTCCTTGTATTCTATATTACTAATGTACTTAGATTAAACATTAAAAATAGATTTAATTGCAAAATACTGTCACCATATATAACTCAAATATTTATGCATATTTGTGCATTTTAGCTTCTCTCTGCTGAAAGTATTGGGAATGCCTGCTTTGTAAAACTCCTCTGCACAGAGGTTGTCTCCAGGCAATGCAGTGAGGTGAGCAGGTGGAAGCTGAATGGATAGGCCCTGCCTTTGGGCTTATGCTGTAATGCAGGGCCAGTCAGGTCTGTTATGACTTGCAGAGCTTACTCCAGCCCTCTTAAGACTCTGAACATGTGGCTAGTGGTGCTGAAGTGAAACAGTCTATTGGGCGGCCTTTCTCAGGGTTAGTTTTTTTTGGTATTTTTGTGTGTGGCTGATTCACACAAGTCTGGCTTGGATCAAAAAGAAAAAAGAGTTTGAGAGAGCTCTGCTTAAGCCATGGTTGCAACTTCTTTTCATCCTACCTTTTTGAACTTCTTGACAATGACTTTAAACCTATAAATGGGGAATAGGTTAGATGTTGTAGCAAATTAATTATGCGTAATTAGTCATTGAAATAAGGGGAAATGGAATAGTTTGAGCAAATGCTCATATTGTGCTAATATGGTTAGATTGACTTTATATTGCCTAATCAGTTCTGTAGTCATGTACTCCTGTATGAGTCTTTAATTGGGGACTTGTTCCTTTGTTTTCATCTTACACAAATAGTTCTCTGCTTTTGTTTCCCTCCTCTCTCCCTTTATGAAACTTGGCAATCGCGGTCAAACTAAAACTACTCTAAACCTTTAAAGACTGAAATGCTCGACTCGGTAATCTCTCATGGCGTGAATGAAAAAAAGCAAATACCAATGAAAATTTGGCTTCAGAGACTGAGGATCTTGGCTGCATGTCCCACTTCAGAAGTCCATCTGAAATGATAGCAGTTCTACTGTTAGTTTTGGCCGTCCTGAATTGCCTGTGCGTCAGGAAACCTTTGGCTTAAAACCCTGTGATTTTAGCGGGCATCATTGGTGGTCATTCTTGTGCAATACTTGGTCATGCAGATACCAGCATCGCCATTTCAAACGTGTAAAATGTAACATAGTGCAGGTTGGAATTTTTTGGAAGTATTTTTCGTATTGGGCGTACACCCATGTGAGGTTAAACTTTAGGCATCCTCTCCAGATTGTATTCCAGCTACGTAAAATTTGTTTCAGAACATTTCAGAAAACCTGTTCAGACAAAATCACTGCATTTCAGCCATAAAATAAAAAAAATTGGCATGATTTATTTTATAGTTTTTGTTTGCCAAATACTCTGTCACCCAACAGAAACAACTGTATAGCTGATAGGATGTTCACCAGTGGCTGAGAAAGGGGTAGAAAACTAGAGGTACAAATATCGTTTTAAATATAATTATTGCTGTCTATTTGGCTGACACTTTTTTCTAAAGTGATTCATTGTTTCTGGCATACGTTGGTTGGCCTGAGGTTTTTATTGGCCTTCCTGACTAATATGTACTTGAGCAAGTCTTCACCAGTCCTGTCCCCCTGGCAGTGGGACTGAAATCAAATATCCAGCTATGACAAGTAACAGGGTGCTAACACCCCTTCGTACAGACAAGATTTAGGACTGTCACATGGGAGTAAGATACTGTCTTCACTTTTGGGTATCGTAGGAAAAAGAAGAAAGGATGATTTACATTATTCCATCATAAACGGTGATTGGGCGAGTTTGTCCCAACAGGGGCACTCGTTACATAAACACTTCACCGTTGAGAACATCCCACATGGAGCCAACTTTACAGACACGTTTCTATATGAATACTGTGTGGAGCAATGGTTTGCAAAACTCCAAGACAAGCATAGTCCCTCAAGGGTGACGTAAGCATTGGCGATTAGTATTCATTAGCCGTACGGAGCGACCCATCCTGCTAAGCAGTTGCCGGGATACCTTAAGAGCGTCTCATCTCATCTGGTTCCCCGCGCCATTCCTCGATGAGAATAAAACAACAGAAAACATCCCATTACTTACAGAACCAGCTTGTGTCTGAAGCGTGGTGCTGGTGCAGCAAGCCATTTTAATACAGAGTTGACAGTGTTGACCCCCCTGTAAATCTTTTGTACAAATACATGTCAGGAGCTAGAGGGCTATATGATTGATGTGTCAATAATGATGGTGAGATAATGACCTTAAAATAACTGTATAGATTATCTCACTGCCACAGCGGTGGCCAGTGAGAAATCATTCAGGAACTCCACCGTTGTAACACCAAACCGTGAAATTCATGCATACTTCTGTAAATTTAGTTAGTTAAAAGTTGTTTGGGGGGTGGAATGAGAAAATGCTCTTCTATTAGCACTTTGGAACTGGTTAATGAATAGACAATCAATAAATCAGATTTTATTTGGAAAAAAACTGGAAAATTATTCCTTGACCCAAGAGTCAGTCTAGTGAACTCCTGGAAAAGTATTGATGTGTAATCTAACTCAATTAATGATGGTGAGAAAACGACGTTAAAATAGCAGTACAAATTTATCTCACTGGAGCAGCAGTGGTCAGTGAGAAATCATTCAGACCTTCAATTACCACAACATCAAACAGTAAAAATCTTAAGGGTTTCTATACATTTTGTGAGTTAGAAGTGATTGGGTTTGTAGTTTAGTGGGGGAAAAGGAGAGAGAATATGTTGTTCAATCCTTTTTGGAACTGGTCCTGAAGCTAGATTGGCTTTCTTAGGTGTTTATGGAGTGAGTGAGTGTGTTATGGGGCTCTGAGAAAAGATTCTAACAGAGGTACGGGGGGGGGATTGCTCAATCCTCCGAGGATCTAATGTGTGTCAACATTAACAGTTTACTTTAGAATCCATCAGTCATAAATTTTTTTGGCAGACAGGAGATTAGTACTTTGAGACAACCAATGATTGGAATTGCAAAAAGAAGCTTCATTGAAGACCTAATTGCTTACCTAATGTTGCGTTCACTCTCACGATGGAAGGTGGCCTTTGCGAATGCTCTGTCTTGCCGCCGTAACCTCACAGCTGGAGGGAGCCGGCATGTCCAACTGAGCTTTCTCTGCACCGCAGCTGTCCCCCAGTGCCAATCCCCCTCCATCTCAGCGGGTTTATAGGTGCTGCTTACCGGCACTGTGCGTGCTCCAGTTTCACATAGAACAATTTATTTGGACAGTGTCAGGGTTTTGTTTTACAACACTATGGTTTCAACACTTGCTATGTTGACTCTCTCCCCAGCAACAAGTCAGTCTTAACAGTGCTGCCCACCCCAATGAAAGACTAACGGCGCCTATAATAATCTGAACTTGGAAAAATTGTGGGAGGAGAGTGGAGCTCGTAAACTCAAGTAAAAGTCTTCGGTAAAATTTTCTCTCTGACCAAACACGCCCAGTGTGAAGCAGAACAGCTCATGAGAGGACTATGTGTGCAGTATTGACTACTTTGAAGTGGTAGCGATGATGCTGACAGCACCTTGTATACTGGCTCCTGGAATTGGAGTTCAGTCAGAGGATATTGATACAGTGGTGATACATTTTGTTTTTCCCCTCTGCTTATGAAAAATTAACCTCCTGGGAATTAAGTGTCAGTACCGAGGTTATGACTTACGGCTGACTCCTTTGAACTACACATGGGGACGGGGCCCTCCCAAATCAGAGTTGATGATTAAATTCCAGTGTATTTTTCTCTTATTTAAAAACTCAGGGTGTTTGTTGGAATCTTTTGTACTGAATTAATTATTGGTTATTTTATCACGGCTGTATTCTTTATCACGGCCTTTTTTCTTCAGTGGAAGCTCTTGATTTCCTCTGATTATGGCTTATGTCTCTGAAGGCAATTGGTATTTATGTTTTTTGTTTAATGAATATGGCATCCCTTTATTTTCTCTGACTTTTTTAGAAGTGTGATTTTCAAGTCCCCTGTCTGTAATCCCTCCCCTACCGCACGCCGGTAGGGGAGGGGGAAATTCAGTGAAAATTCACCAGTGGGTGGAATACAAGCACAGACGGGTTTGTTATTTTTCTTTTAATTTAAGCTCCTGATATTCACTGATATTCACACAAGAGGAGCTTCTTAAGTCCTCCTCAAACTGTTATGGGAATGTGGAGGACATTGTATGCAGCTTGCCGGGCTTTGTTAGCTGGGTAAGCCTACTGGTGTTCTCAGAACGCGTTATGCTCCTTCACCACCACTGGGCCCCCCAGCTTATACTGCAACCAACATGGAACCAATAATGAGTAAATGTCTCATGGCCCCCGGCTTAGCACTGCTCCATACTGTTACTATGCTACGCCGCCGCTAATTTACAGATGCCCATGTTAAATAAAAAAAGGGTTAGTCGTTATTGGATAAGGGTTAATGTTAATGAAATTTGAGAGCCTGCTTTTAACTTTTTAAAACTTTTTGTTTTATCTGAAGAGCTGCCTACCTAGGGTGGCATTGGAGGGTTTAGCACGTAAACTTTGCGTAGCTAACAGCCATTCTTTGAGAATGTGCGCACCACGCAGGAATTAGCAGGATATCAGTGTCTTGTCTCTTCTTTTGCACCTGCATATGTCTAGGTATCATTTTAAGTTGTGAATTAAACTGAGAATATTTAGACGACCACAGACGACCAGGGAGAAATCATTTCGACATGACTAGTAGGAAGTGTTAGTGTAGAGTGTAAGTGTTTCCTTGGTCATTAACTAGATTTCATATGCAGTGCTCAGACCTCAGATGAAAGGCCTGTCATTAGTCAGGGCTATATTCATATCAGATTTTAATGAGGCTGAATTTTTTATTTTTTTTAAACTACATTTCTATTATTTTTGTGACAGTATATTATCTTTAATAGAAAGAGCTTTTCAATATGTAAAGGAAGTATTTTTTTAAAGCATTCTCATTATACCAAAACCCTTTACATTTTACTTTCCACTCTGACATGCTGATGGAAGGCCACAAATTCATTCTGAGTGTTATTATTTTTATTAAAGTTAACATGAATGTCAGGGGTTTTTATTTTGGATTCATAGCGATTTATGGCTGCTGTTTTGGTCGGCTTAGTCCAACTCCATGCACATGTATTTTTTCTGCCAAGAACATAATGCTTTAGTACCGCGATGACGCTATTCAAGCTAGCTTCACCGAAGAGAGAGATGGAGGGACTGTTAGACCAGACGAACAGTAAATGACTAATTTTTACTTGAGTTTGACAATTTGTCAAAGAAATGGACTCCCTGTACCGGGTGCCGGTGTGTGTGGGAGGAATGTGTTAGAGCTTAGCGAGCAGACCTGCACTAATCATACATTTATGGATCGTACATTATACTGACTGTTTTTTCATGGAAGTGGAGACCAGACACCATTGGCATGTCCAAAATGGTGTGCGTTTTCTTCTCGGTTTGTTGTGTTTAGAAAATACTATTAAGAAATATTTGGTTTAAGGACCGAAGATTTTCTGTTTATTGCACTTAAGAGCTTTAAGTGAAGCTGACTAGTGAAACTGCTTTGGCTCAGTCTCAGTTTCCCCTCACTAAACAAGCAGCTGCTTTAAGAGCTTTGGTTTTCTCCTGTCTGTGTGGAATCACTGTATTCTGATAGCCATTGATTTCCACCCAGTACCTGTCACTCACAGACCCTTGTGTGTTTGTCCTTGAAAAGTGACGAACAGATGTGCCCCACACCCCAACCTCCTCCTTCACGGCTCAATTCCCAGACGTTGCCTCTGGTGCCTGCTGCCATCCTCTGTGTCATTTGTTTAGTATGCTAAGTTAGACCGATTTGAGAATCCATAAAGCAGCGTAAACAACTGACTAACTTGGGAAACCAGGCATTGACTGATACATTACTTCTAACCCTGCTGTGAATAAAGTGATCTCAACTTAGGTTATTGTGCTATGGGGTTAAGTGAAACAAAATGGTGTATCTTCATGAAGGTAGGCCAGAGGAGGGAGGGGGGGAGATGTATCAGTCTGTCCATCACATTGACCCGAGGGACTCTGTACTGTCAGAAGTCATCTCGAGCATTCAGTCTCCCATAATCAACCCATGAACTATGAGGGGGAAAAAGTCCAATGAGTCTCATTGGCTAGAATAACAGACTGCTAGCATTCCTCAAATGCACCACTGTGCATAAATTCCTTAGTGGATGTGTGCCTGAGCGAGGTGAGTTTTTTTTTGTTTCTTTTTTAATTTATTTATTTTCCTCCCCCAGGAAATATGCTAGTGATGCCCTAATGGCTTCTACCCTGGCATACAGATGTCATCAAGGACACCCTCCAGGGATGAAGCACCACTGATGATCTCTGGTTTAGCTGCTTGAGAATAATTGAGAGTGTTGCCTGAGAATAATTAGGCTCTCTAAAATGGTCTGAGGCCTTCGTAGGAGAGTAAGGCAGAATCTCTGCTGGCGCTTTATAGCGTTAAGAGTCATTAAGGTGTCCAGATGGTTTTTATCCCTGAGACTGAGTGACGTCTGGGTGAGTGAAATGAGGACCTCGACGACAAATTAAAATGGATATTACAGATATTACATCAGCTGTTTTTTGTGATTGGTTGACTTCTTTTGTCAGGCCTATAACCTAAACCCATGAGGTCCATCAAAGATCAACCTTTTATGCGTAGAATTTGCCAAATGGTTGACATTGCTGGTTGACGTCCAACATTGAAAGCATGCAGACATGGACCTGCCAAAGTGTTAATCTGCTCTAAAAATATCATTAGCAAAACAAAATCTGGCCTTGAGTGCTGGTTATGATGGTGGTATGCACCTGCAACTGATTTGCCAGATTGCTCCCAATCTCTCTGTGGTGAAAACAAACGTACCAGTGAATTATAGCCCAGCAGCTGTGGTCAACGTTGTATTCCAGAGGTAGGGCGGGGCTAGTTGAGCATACCCTGTGATTTAGAGTTTTGTTGGATGGTTTTAAACTTAAAGGTGTAAGATATTAAACTCCTTAACAATCCCCTTCTTCGCTACGCCGCTCGGGCCGGAAGACACCCCGTAGAGGGCTGCTCTAGGGCACGATCAGAGCGCTGCCCTCGTTTAAGTGTTCAGAAGAGAGGATCGCTGTTCCCTCGTGGCACATTATATGGTTTTGTGCACAGAGTTCAAAAGCAGGTTTGTTTTCCTTTTTTTTTTTTAGCCCCCCCTTCTACTTCTTCTTGGTTTTCCCTGTTGAAAGCAGGCGACAATTCCACATTGTGTGCATTCTGCTGCCGCACCACAAAGACCTCATTGTTCTGCAACTGAGGTACTGAGCCTTCCTCTCCAGGCGAAGGCTTTCTTTTTCTCCCCGCTTCAAGCGAGTCGGGCCGGAATGGGAGCTGACAGGTCTGGGTCCTCTATCAACACGTGTTAGTGCTGACCGCCCACTCCCTCCGCCCATGCCCGTGCTCGACCAATTAACCTCACCGCCGCTGCCTTTTCCTCAGTCACCCGTTCGCCCCCTGTGTCGCCTGTCAATGTCTGTGCACTTTTAAAATGCTGTTTCGTTGCCGTTCTGAAAACCGTTACCAAATAGTTTTTAACCGCTTAGTCATTTATTACCTTCTAAGGAATGTATCTGAAAGTTGTGGTTCTTAAACACCGAATTGAGTATTAAGTACATTTTGGGGGTGCTGTTATACTTCTAAGCCATTTGATGTGCAAACAGACTTATGGGTACCAGAGTAAATGGGACCTAGAGAATTAATAGGCACAAAAGAAGGTTAGGGTAGAAATCTTCCTCTCACTCGTATTTATATATTTCAAGCATAACTTTTTCCGAACATTTTTCTAGTAGTGCTTCATTGGCTCGCCAACCTCATGTGCCAAGGGAATGTTCATGTTTCATGTTGGAAAGCTAGTGTGATCAAATAATCAGTTTTTCAACCTCTGTTTTTCTCAGATTCTGTATATTTACATACTGTTTTCTGGCCTGACCACTGTTCTGGACTAAAAACTGTTGGTTTAGGTGACCAATGAACAATCATCTTTTCCACGATAAACAAAGGATACTTCACTGCCGTTGAAGGAATAGCCACTTTGTGAGATGTCCTTAATATGAAAATCTAGCTATTATTTTACATGTCATGTTTTTCTGTTTACGCTGGGAAAGACTGACCTATACTTGCACTTTAAAGGTCTCCATAGTGTAAATGTGCTGTCCCCTAACAAATCAGCTCAGAGCAGTGTGAAACGTGAATCCCGTTGTGTGAAACGTGAATCCCGTTGTGACAAATGTGAATCCCGAACTTCTCTTTACTTGAGCCTATTGAGAGCCAGCAGCTGTGTTTCCCCCTGAATGACAGGACATGGGGCAAGGATAAATGCTGCTAGCTGTGTTAGCATTGATGAAAATATAGGTTAGACTGGTGGCGGAGAGTGCCGATGGTAATACAAATAATGAATGTGTTCACTCTAGCCCATGCTTAAAATGCTCATATAATGCTTTATAGTACTCTTTATACACTTTATAGTAATCCGTGTACTCGATGTGTGTTATATAACCAATGATAAAAAATGCATGTTAGGTCCCTGAGGTTCTCTGATGCCCGTCTGTTTGTGTGTGTCCAGTTAGAATTTATAGCTTGCTCCTCCACATGTAACATTGGTGGGGAGAAAAGGGGGCTAGCCATAACTTTTAATGCCAATGGATAACAGAGATGTTGGGGCCAGGGACTTTCAGTGGGACTGACCTTATTTGGGAGAGTAGAACATGCATCGTTTAGGTATATCTCTCAAATAACTGCAATATGACTGTGTTGCGGAAGGTCAAGAGTTGGGCAATGATATGCCTGGGGGTCTGGTATGGAGTCATGTGTCTGATGGGCAGGTGTCCGATATATCTCCTCATGATCTGGAATCGTCGGGCCGGTTCCGCCAAAAGGGTCAAATTCAACGGAAACATGGCAATGACGATGGAATGGGAAATACCCCCCCCC
>JAOVYW010018633.1:0-11910 GCA_025775045.1 Hiodon tergisus | reverse complement strand
AAAGTGGTTAACTGTCGTTAAATGTTAACTGTCGTCATTACAGAAAAGCACTGTCGGGAGAAGCAAACTTCTCTTGGGAATAAAACAACACTGTAACAGATCTGTAATACAGACTGCAACTAATGTGAAACCTTTCCATCAACCGGGAGATGTGACAGAGTCATTGATGTAGAGTCTGTGCTTGGGCGTTGGCCTTGGTGACATGATGCATATAAATTAAAAGTTATTCTTATTGTCAGCACCAGAACGTAACCCGGTCCAACCCCGACCCTTGGCTTTTTACAGCACCATAGCCGGGAAACCAGCTCAGGTCAACACAACCTTTTTTCAGGCAATAGCAACAATTAGCTCATTTAGCGTAAACCTTTAGCTCTGGGAACTAATTGGTGGCCGTCAGTAGTGAGTACCAAACCCCACCAAACTCTCCTCCCCTAATTATCATAGCCCACCGGCAGGCATCGTCCGCCGTGTGTCCGAGTCACGGCACCAATGTGACCGACGCGGCCTGACCCCTGGTTTTTTAAGTTCTTTAGCCGGACGTTGTTATCTAAACTGGTGAACTGAGATTCATTTGAGGAGGGAATAAAAATATATTTTTAGATCAGCATGGACGAAACGACCGCAATGCATAGCGTATTAAAGAAATATAACTCTGGACATGCAGTCCCGACATGGCACGTCAGTGTCACGATGGCAACACTGAACACTCACTGCTTATGATGGGTCTCCGTGAACTCCCGATCCTACGTGGTTTAATTGCTGCGGAATTACATTTTTTGTGTGTGCCGTCATTGGTCAGATGGGCCGTGCTCTGCTGCTTGCACTGGTACAGTAGCCAATCATCTCTGCTCACAGTGCAGTTAGTATTTGTTGTTGATTCTGGTTCGGGATCATCGACGGTGCCTGCTGATTTGGATCGTTCCGGAAAAGAAACAAAAGCAAAAATCTTCAGAACAATGGCTTCCAGGACAAACAATTTAAAATAAAAGATTATGTGCACAGTATTAATGTTTTTTTCCAGTTTTCCTTACTTGGCCAGTCAGTTCTTTCCTGGCCTCAGCTGCAGCACGCTACAGAGCCAACAGCGCTTTAAAAAAGGCTTTCTTACAGCGAACACGCTTTTAATAATTCCCCAGAGGCTGGACTGAAAGGAGATTTGAGACACTCGGCACGTATGGGGCGGGGCATTTTCACAGTGCTAACTTCACACGAGTGCACCCTGTCCCACCTCTCACAGAAGGAACAGGCAGCTAAGGATCTCTTATTTTAACAGATCCCTTTTCCAATTGATATTTATATGTCCTGCGACCGGCCCAGATGCCAGGAAACGGTAAGGGGACGAGGCCGCTCCAGAATGGCTAGAAATAGCTTCCCCAAGCCAGCTGGCTCTGACGGGGGACTGACGGGTCCACTCTGCCATTGTATTGGTTTTGGGAAGGTTGTCCCCAGGGATTCGGGGAACAGGTGTTAGTGGAGCAGGCACCGACGTGTGCATTGTTGGGAAATGTCAATTCTCAGTGAAATGTCACAACAAATCAGAGCAGTGTCAATGCTCCTGTGTTTGGTCGACTTTCACAGGGGAGCTATGGGCTATGAGCTATAAAGCTCATTTTCAGTGATATCTATAGTGAAGCAAACGCTAGTGCTATCTGCATGGGCCTAGTTTGTCTCTAAGCAAAGTTGAACCATCGGAGGTGATCAAGGATTTTGTTGGCATTTATCGTTTTTGATCGAAATGAATTCAGGGTTACTAACAGGTTTTTGCAATTCAGTTCGATGACAAAGCTCCTGGTTTCATTACACACACTAATGTTTAATTTGCTTACAGATCAGGTTTTTTGTAATGACGCAAATTTTCAACTAGGGCCCTGCTTCTGATCATATGACCCAAACTGGGATGGGATCCACCAAGGGTGTATTCTGAGGGTGCAATAACCCCAAGCGCCCCCCGTTGGCGGGGATGGGCGGTCCAGAATAGTGGAAAAATTGTAGAACTTTACACCGGCGCTTAGATCTTAAAATTGGTGAAGACGGCACAATGACTTGGTTTTTTTTAAGACAGTCCAAACATTTGTTGAAGTTTAAGAATGATGTAGGTATCGTTGATCTTGGATCAAAAATGGATACTTCTGAACCATGTCATTCTGTAATATTAATGGAGGAGTTCCGATAAAATAATGTTGCTACTAATTGCCACAATATTTTTAAGATTTTATGCAGAATGTCTTATTCTTCGCTAGTTTAATATATGCATTTTTTATTTTATTTTAAACCAGGAGGGATACATACAGATATAAAAGCACTTATCACTCTGAACTAATTTAAAATTGCCATTAATTCAGCTGTCACTTCGCTCCATGAGCATTTCAAAGCGCACTGTTTCTTTCAAATGTAGGGTGGCGTCCCCTGGGCGTAGACCTGGCTCCTGTCTCTATCAGCGTCCACTCGTCTGCAGGAGGTGGGCCTGGGACAGGCCCTGCGGTCTGTGGGACTGCTGATAAATTGGGGAGCGTCGCTCAAGGCCTCTATCCTCTCTTCTTTCATGTAACACTAAACCACTGCCCCTGCCTCAGCCCCTGCTGCAGTTTGGCTAATAATAGCGGGAATCTCTCTCTCTCTCTCTCTCTCTCTCTCTCTCTCTCTCTCTCTCTCTCTCCCTCTCCCTCTCCCTCTCCCTCTCTCTCTCTCTCTCTCTCTCCCCTCCTATAGAGACACAGATTAGTTTCATAACCGATGGTCGTTAAATAAATGCAGGACCTGCCTCTTTAAACTCCCACATGTGTTTTGGGTCTAAATTTGGCCGCTGACCAAAGGCTGTAACTCACTAGCAGGGAAGTGCAGAATTCAACCACTGAATGGGCTCAGCTGAATCCGCGGGACAGGGGACTCTGAAAAGTACCTAGGAAATTCCTGAGGCTTGGGCCGGGACTTGGCGAGGAGTCTGTTATTGGAAAAACTGACAAGGAGCAGCCTGGGTTCGACCAGACCAGGCCCCATGCAGCTCTTTAGAAAAGGCTCAGTCTTATTTTATCTGCGTGACACGCCCTTACTCCGTGTGAGCCAGCAGGGATAGGGACATAGGAGAGAGAGGTAAGATCCGTCTCATCTCATTTGTTTCGGCGAGGCACGTGGGTTAAGTACTCATTCAAAATTAATAGAAGGGCTCAGAACTCTATCTTTAAAGTCTAGTGAAGGTTTTTGGTGTTTAGGAAGGGCCATCGCCAGTACAGAAGAAACGATACTGGGGAAACTGTTGCACGTGTGTTTACCCTTCAAAATTCTCCTTTTTTCCTGCTAAAACTTTATAGTTTTTTCTTTCTCCCCATAGTTAGAGTTTGTTCTTGAAACCACTAAAAGGAAAGAATGATATTCTCTGACAGCCTTCTGTGGCGCTTTTATGAAAGGGCGGAAGCTAGTCATCAGAGTGTTAAAACAAAGGGCGCTCGAGGGTTTCTCATTTCACTAGGATGGCCAGACTAGCCTAATTTCTGCTCACATTTGGTTTCAATTTGGTTACGTTCCCTCGGGATGCGTTTTGCTGGATGAGTGTAGCGCGATCCCAGAGGCGCTGTTAGAAGTCTGCTTTGGACAATTTTAAAACTTGCCTACATTTCTCCAGCCAGGAGACACCCATGCTAAGTTCTGTGAATGCAAGCATGTGTGTCTGTCGATCATGAATGATGGGACGTCGTGTAACTGTTCTTGTCTGAGTGGGAGGATCCTTCTCCGGTTGGGGGGTAGGGCTGGATTTAGTTCTAAAAAGGGAGATGGAACTGTTGAAACCATGGCCTATGCAGACAGAGAAACTCACTGCCTCATTTTCTCATTTTCAACCTCAATATACGCACGCACACACACACACACACACACACATAGCATGCCATTGTGTTTGGCATGTATGAATTTCATCTGGTGTTCGCTAGAAGAATGTCCTGTGCTCCTGAGATCTGAAGGATTTATTTTATTGTTAGACTGTTTTGGAGCAGTCTGACAGAAGCAGGGTAGGTTTCTCTTACAAAGTCTGATCTTTTATGTTAGGGGTTTACCTTTGAGGATGTTCTGCTTGTTCTGTTTGTTTGTTTTTGTGACAGTTGTAGATCTCCGCCAGATTCTAGGTGTTTTTTCTGATTTTCTCCAGATCTCTTCTTTTGCACAATGTTTTATTAACATTTCTGAAACAAACAAAAAAAAACACAGTTTTTTGTAAAACAAAGTGTTCGTCTATCAAATGTACTTGGCCGCAAAGATTTTTTGATTTCTATCGCTAATTTTAACTTTTATGTATATATTATATATTTATGTATTTTATTTTATATTGTGTAATGCACAAATTCATTGTCAATTATATATTTACCTATAGTAATTCAATATTAATAGAAATACAAGACAGCTAACTGAAATGTAATGTAATAAAATGAATACATTAAATATTTACCTATAATAAGTAAGAAAATGATCAATTGCAGTGAATGTTTAGTTGTTCGTTTCAATCACACGCCGTAATATTATCAAACTCAAAAACCGCTCTGCACCATTTTCTAAATGCCTTTGCTAACCAACTACGGTTCTGCATGCAAAATGTTCTGATCTTTACTGCTTGCCACAGGAACCCCTAATCACCGTGCATTGCAATCAGTGTGAGGAGATCTAGCCAAAAGATATATATTTGGAAAACGTGCTGAAATGTTTATGTTGGACAAGGAGAGGTCCATATCCTTAGGGCAGATCCAACTACCAAAACATGACAAAATCCTGGGGCCTCAAGATCTTGTTGCTCTTGCATTTCTGACTTAAAAAAAATAAAAAATAAAATAATAATAATAATAATACTTTTTTTTTTTTTTTTTTTTACTGTTCAATAGGTTATTGAATAAACAAAGTTTCAAAAACATTTGTTTTCAGAACACAATCACTACCATGAATATTTCCACTAAGGGATGTTTAGCAGACCAGTGAATCCTCAATGTGAACTGAAACCTTTTAACATGCTACGTAATACACGACTTGGATTGCGCACAGAATAAGAAAAGAAAACTGAAATTGATACAACCTCTGTAAATAAACCAGCACTGTGTATGGGGGCTTCTCTGTCAACCGATAAATGTTTTGCCTTGGTTACCCACACAGCACCCTAGGGATTTATAGAACTGAATTTTAGTGTAAAACACTCTTCTCTCAGGTACAGTAGCCATGTTCTAAACAAAAACATGGTCTTAGTTTCAAAAAGCATGTTACCTTGCCTTCAAATAAGAATCATATCTACCAAAGTGCATGTGTATCCGTGCAAAGTCCGTTTGACCGCCTATTCCGATCGCTAACAAGATTATTTTGTATAGCCGACGGGAATAATAATCATCGGAACTCCCTGCAGGTCCAGGCCTTGGTGGATCCACACCGACAATCCCAGCAGGCGTCAGGCCCTCAAGGGTTAACCATAAAGTTCCACAAGGAGCAGCCACTGCTAATCCCAGCACATTAGCATTAGCATTAGCATTTCAGCACTGAGGAGTGGGAATTGCGCATGCTAGATCAAAGCTGCTGATGTCTCTCGCTATCTCCTATCACACAAAGCAGGAGTGTTTATTCAGTGACACCGTGGGAGACGTGATGGCTGTCTGCGCCGCCCCAGTGTCTAGGCTCTCAGTCCTGCTGGTGTTCAGCTCGCGCGCCATCTGCCAGAGTCGTGGTCCCGGGAAAGTTTGTTGTCGATCCCTTACTTGTGTAGTGTTAATTACCCCTCGTTTTTCACGAGACGCGTGTAATTAGGCTTCTGTGATCACGCCGTCTATTGTCCCTGATTGTTAGTCATCCGACCACGGACGGGTTTCACTGCATGGATGTATAATTTGAATCGTGCACGGAGAGCTTAAAACTCTCAGCACCGGTCTGGGCCGACATGGCAGAAAGAGTATTCACACGGCCCATCAGAATTTCACGACATTCTGAACTGCCCACTTTAGGAGCCTGAAGGTTGCGGACAATAGTAGCAAAGACCAAGTTGGGAAGGAGCGGTCGCTATTTCATTCCAACGATGGCCAACAAGTGTTGTCGTGAACTTCACTGGATTTCTTCATTCCCTGAACCACACACTTTAAAAAAGTCATGTCGTATCCAGTCCTGTCCAAATAGAGTTAAATGACGCATTCTCCTAAATAAGTTTGATTTTTTTGCTTACTGTTAATTTCTATAAAAATCATGTTTTTATTCCATGCTTTATTGGACACAAAATGGCCTGCTAAGGTGAAAAGCTTAGAGGTGCTCGAATTGTGTAAAAGGTCACAAAGGTTAATAAAGGGTTAGGGTTAGGGTTAGGGTTAGTAAATAAAGGGTTTTTTTTCCTAATCAATCTGTGACACAATAAGATGAGGGAGGGTCACATGGCCGTGTGGACATTTGGATTAAAACTTAAACAATTATAGATCTCACAAACCGCTTCTCCCTAACTCTTACTTTAGGAAATCTGAGAAGCAGTAAACACCCTCTTGAGATGGTGAGACTTTGATATGAAAATTGGAACTGTGTGTATGATGTGGTTTTTGCATTTACAATTTTAGTTTCTTAGCAGATGCTTTTATCCAAAGCAACTTACAGAGTTTACAATTTCTACATACATCCAGTTATACAGCTGGATATTTTACTGAAGTAATTCAGTTAAAAGCCTGTCTCTTTAAACACAAGCTGCCCCCATTTGGCATATACAGGGTTAATGAATCTGAACGTTCCTTTCCTTAATCTATAAATTGTATAAATGTGAAACTGCATGTGACAAAGCGTGGGATACGTGGAATTTATTTGACGGAAATGTCTCAAAATATTTCCAGAAAAGTTTAAAAGCCTTAGACGTTAATTATTAAGGTAATGATCTCATGAGCTCGGAAGGAGCTTATATTTTTCGTGTGTTAATAATCCGTTTGCTGCTCTGACTAAGAAGATACAGAGCAGTCATTGGTTTAATTTACACCATTACAGTACATGTTATTGTGGATCAGGTCACGACAACGTTTAAGTCTCGTAATAAACCGCTCAAATGGGCTTCTCAGGGCAGTGTAGCGAATCCGGGGAATGAATAACTTCCAATCCACTCCGCTCTCTCAGCAGATTGCGTCTGATACTGCTGATCCTTATCATTACAAATGACAGATCTGCTACTGCGACAGATACGAGACGGAGGTCAAGACAAGCAGTGAATTAACAGGGCCTGGTCCTTTAGGGGCAATCTGAACCGCCCCCCTCAAAACAAATTACAAAATAAATTTAAATAAACGAGGGCCGCTGCTTAAAGAATAAACCGATTCCATTTTGGTTCTAGTGGCGCTCAATCCATGTCTATCAACGTGGTAAAGTGTGAATTCATGTAATTGCAGGCTTTCTTAAAGGGAACTGACCCGTTTTAGCTTAACGTTCGCGAGCAGAAATTAATTCCATTCCACACGGGAACGCGTTTATGCTTGCAGCCCGTGTTGCTTGTGCGAGCCACGCTGTTAGCAGTTGCTGTTGAGACAGACCGCAGGATGGATTGTTGCCTGCAAGGCCCAGTTTAGCGGGGAAAGGTCACTCAAGTCTGAAAACCAAATAAAGCACAAGGCATAACCAATGCAGAAGCGGCAGAGATTTAAGCAATTGAGAGAGATTACAATTACAATAACAATAATAGAAACAGCAAACAGATTTACCAAATTGTGTCACAATGGGGGGGTGGGGGTCCACTGATACAGTTTATTAGGGTTCTCAATGTCGCCTTGTAGAGCCCGAGGGTTAAACCTCAACGTTTGTCTTTCGAAGTCTCAATGAAGGTGTTTTGCCCCTTTGGTATGTTCGACACCACTTGCACGTCGCCTGACAGCGTTGGCCTTTTACGTTCACTTGTACATGAATCGACGCACACATGTCCCCAGAAGTGATATGGATAGCTGTCAAAGCATCTGTGTGTCACTTCAGCGGAGACACCCGTGACAGCCGTCCAAAGGACAGCCGTGCGCACACACGGCACACAGTCAGTGTATCGCAGTGATAGCGATGAAACTGGGGTCGTTTTCTCTTGCTCGTTCATAAATATTTTGCGTTATTATCCCAGGAACAGATGCCGTTATTAATTCTGCCTAGTTGTGTCAGGTGAAAAACTAACATATTCGGCTGCTAAATGCACCGTCTAGAGAAAAAAACAATAATTGGGCATACATTTAGCCCTGTAGCAAATGAATTATGATGTCAAGGGAATCCACATAAAATGCATAATTAATACGCTGATGTGTTTCAGCTGGACCAAATGTAACTACCCCCCCAACCCCTCCCCCAAAACAAGCTAAAACTGCATAGTTCTGTTCTTTTTCTTTTTCACAATGTTTTATGTAACATTTTGTATAATGGCAGTTCACGTATAAACTTTCAGGTTCCTCTGAAAGCTCGTGGCTAATGTTTTTGAATATATAAAATTACAGATGCATAATTTATGACTCCATGCCACTTTACATAGATGCATATTAATTGAAGTGTTGGTGGACTTCACTTCTTGTCTCTGAGATCTCACTCCCTCTAAATGCGGGAGTTATCGTCACACCCAATGAGGAATTGATCAAATCCTTTTACCTGTCAGCTAGACATTTATTGCTCCGAATTTAGACATGGGGCCCAGGCCCCCCCATCACCCTCCTCAGGTCTTTGCTCTTTGGAAAGACGTGGGCGCCCTGGGGTCACTTTCACCAGTCCCTTTCCATGTCACCCGTCTGCCGTGAAAGAGACAGGAACACCAAAAAATCCCGACCACAACCGGCAATGCGTTTCTTATCACAGAACAGAAGCCCACGCCTTCTTAGGACACACATTCAAAAGTACACAACGGAAAAGGTCAGTGTCTTTGGATGACCTCCAGCTCTTCACACAACCTTTTCTTTTCCTTTTTTATCTCTCTGTCTGATGGTACAGTAGTGATTAAAAACAGCAGACGCTTTATCTAAACAGGGCATTTCATTTGCATACAGTAATGGGGCAAGCTCACTGGTTGGACGTAAAGCATTAGAGGTATGATTATCGTTTATGTTTGACGTTATTATTACTTATGCATTCCTAAGGCATCTCCAAGGTGACCCGTGTTTTTCTTTCTTTCACCGAGTTGTATGATCCATTTCCCCCCTCACAATGCTTTTTTTTCAGTGACAGTCACAGTGACATTATTTTTATATTGCTTTTGGACTAGAGGCTTATGTATGATGGTCCAATTGAGCCTCAAAGGAAGATGTTAACAGCAAATACCCTACCCTACCCTAAGGTTGTGACATTAATCTTTTTGTTTGTGTTTTACTGTATATCACCGGGAGATGTAAACATAGCAGCTTGGCTGGTGTCTGAGCTGATAATTCGCGTGGGGAACAGTTCCTTTTTGAACTGGTGGCTCGGCTGAGAAACATACTCCAGTATGGCTGCCCTTCTCACCCCAGGCACCCGCTCTTGGGGCGTAGATTTAGGGGTTCCGTGTGGCAGCGTGTGATTGGAGAAATGGTTGCAAGGTATCTTTAAGACCAAAGGAATAACAGTATAGAGATATACCGGTACATTTTATATATGTTTATTTAAGGTTTTGGTGCAAAGTTTGGTATATTTTTTCAGATCTAGCTATATATATCTATGTATATCCAGCTGTATATATGTACATATGTATATATTTTATATTCTGAGCCGCCGATCGGTAATCACGTTGTTCGAAGTGTACAGTGTCTTATTTCACTTTTCCCAATAGACAATTCAAATCGTCATTACCAGAGACCATCAGGACATTGACGGTGCAGAAAAGTGATTAACGGAGATATTGAAGGTTTATGAGTCAATGAATCATCCCGATTCCCCTATGCCATGGTGCTTAGCTTTTTCTCTCCTCTCTCCTGTCTCTTCCAGATGACCCAAGAACAGTGCCCTCACAGGAATAATGTCCAGAGTGCAGAGATACCTCAAGTGTACAAAGTGGGGATTTATGGGTGGCGAAAGCGTTGCCTGTATTTTTTTGTCCTCATTCTAATGATCCTAATCCTGGTCAACCTCGCTTTAACCATCTGGATCCTTAAAGTCATGAATTTCACCATAGTAAGTACGGTAAAATTTGATTTAACAGAAGGCATCTTTATGGGGTTCTAAAAAAAAAAAGGGGGTCCAAAATGTGAGCATGTGGCGTTTAAAAATTGTTTCAAATTTGCACCCATGATATATGAAAATGCTCCCTCGTTTGAAATACATTAAGGCCCCCAGTTGTGATTTAATTATGTCGTATTTATAATGTCAGAAGGTACATTTTGTAGGGGAGAAAAAAATGCTAATTCAGGTACGTGCCACTATCAGTACATGCATTTGAGCTACAGTTGTGCTAATTTACTTCCAGCCGACTATTAAAACCTACTTTAGCAATAGCTACCATTCATTAGAAGTACCTCTCACAATATAGGCATGTGTAAGACTGATTAATATTCATGAACCCCCGCTGTAATTTTGTGTGTTACCCCTCAGTTCTGCAACGGAGCGAAGTGTCGGAATTCACAATAACACGCGGGTTACTGATCTAGAGCGTAAGCACAACAATCAGCACTACCCTAATTGTCACCAAACAATCTGTCTGACATTTGTTCACACGTCTTCAAAGTAAGTTATGTATCAATCTACAAGCAACACAATTCCTGTCGTACTTCATTGCCTAAGGCCCCTGTGAGGAGTCAAATATTTTTGGAGACAGAATGTATAATTTCTTCATTAAACCACGGAATAAAGTTGATGGTCCAGAGTGTGATCTACTATAATAAACAAATAAATAAAGTCTACTGTAAATAAAATATATATTTTTCTAGAATGAATTCGAGCCACCTGTATATTCGTGTTAACTTTGAAGTAAATAGTTATTTGAGGGGTAAAAAACTTTGAGTGACTTTGAGGGTACTGCAAAAAATGGGAAGGTATTTATGCTAATGCTCCACATAGCGCGGAGGCTATTGGACTTAGTAAGATGAAGGTTTTAGTGGCTTATATTTATTGGTCAAATTGAGCCAATGTCTGATGGGGCAGTTTTCCAGGGCACTGCACTACATCGTGTGGGAGAAAACTGCTAATTGTTTGTCTGCCCCGTTCTCAGTGGGTAGAGAATTGCATAGCACTTAAAATCCAGATTAGCTTCAGGTGGATTTTCTGTAATTAATCGCATTATCATTCATTTTTATCATTACCATCATTCTCTTGGATGGAGTGAGGATTTCCCTGGAAGTAAATTAAATGGTCCCATTGAGTTTTGGAACATTGTATTTAATTAGGTTTTAAAAAGATGATCTGTGGAATCTTGGGTTCACTTACACATCCCCAGTTAGGCATTGGCTAAGGAGTTATAAGCCAAGATCAAATGAAGTGCTAGTAAATATCTCTTAATGATAGCATGAGTCGTAAGCCGGTTAACAACGTCAGCTTTCTCCTGATTCGGACTTTAGCCTGAACATGTGATTAAAAACCTGTTGCCGCTTGTAAGACCTTGGTTCCCGCTGCGTTTTCAATGTTGCCAAAAGGTTAGAGCAGACTTTCAGCAGCAGGACCTGAGTTTTTCAGGTTTTTTTTAAGAAGAAGCTCCAATGGGTTTTGGCAGGGTTCCGAGCTGCCCCGGTGCCTCTGAAAGACGGCCTGCTAATGGGGTGTGGGGGGGGGGGGGGGGGGTCAGGTCCAACACCAAACAGCTGCTGCCCATACGGCTGAGCTGTGCTGTGCCACGCCATTGGATCACTGAGTTGAGGGCGACCGAGAACTCAACTCCGAGCATTTTGGCCTGGCAATGCAATTTTACTGTCTTACATCGCATGGCCACGCTACTTTAGCCTTTAGTGGCTGCGTTACTGTCTTACATTGCATGGCCGCATGGCCCTGCTACTTTAGTCTTTAGTGGCTGCGTTACTG
>JAOVYW010018622.1:0-34449 GCA_025775045.1 Hiodon tergisus | reverse complement strand
GTGTGTGTGTGTGTGTGTGTGTGTGTGAGAGAGAGAGAGAGAGAGAGAGAGAGAGAGAGAGAGAGAGAGAGAGAGAGTCAATGTGCATGTATTTCTATGTGTTCCCTACAAATAAGATAATACTAGAGAGAAGCATGGAACTCTTTCTTTCAACATGGAAGTCCTGAAGTGGTGCTCTTTCAAGGAAGTACAAGTGTTTCACTCCACAGAAGTAGGACACTATTGATATCAAGGTACAGCTGAAAATTTTGATCCTCCGTAGTGGTAACACACCCCTTTTCTCATGTCATTGTAGATACTGGATTTTCTTGTTTTTTGCAGATAATTCAGAAGTTTTTCATGAACTTCTTAATAGTGAAACAGTATGACCTGCACTGGGAATAACTCCAAAGACTCCCAAGAATATTTTTCAAAGGCGCTCTACCGAGCACGAACCCAGGAAAGATATTCACTTCCTTTCTTTTTCCTCGAGAGTGTCACTTTGGTCTGCCCAACTAAAGGGGGGATGGGATCAGAGGCTCACTGAAATGGCTGGAAATATTTGCTCGCAGCCATTGATGTGACACTTTACATTGACACTTCTTTGTTGTGCTCTGCTTTAGCCCTACTCTTTGTTCCACTCCACTTCCATAAATAAAACCTCTGAAGTACTCTGTCAAAAAAAAAGAAGGGATTTCTCCTAGTAACCACGCCTGATTCTTCTTAGGGTCAGGATTCCTCAATTCCTAAAAACTGAGTTCTGAACACATATACATAGAGGATTTTAAAATGTTTGCGGAAAAGTAACCCTAAATTAAAGAAATAAAATCATATTGACAAATTGATATAATTTTTGCTCTATTTTTTTACCAGAGTGTATACTTTATTAAGTTGATACTGTGCGTTTTATTTCATTTGCTCCAAATTGTAAAAATTCTATAAGTATGTGTATAACTTTGATCGGAAATTACCTATTTGTATGTGGTTATTTTTAAAGTTTGATTGAATAGGGATATGCCACAAAATATTAAATTGAATTTAAAGCACTGGTTTACATCATTTGTTAATGATTAGGTGAAGATAGGCATCTTTAAGCCAGAAGACTAATGTTAAGACGTTGAGACTTAAGAACAGTATTGTGTATTATTATGCTCATTGGAGTTTGGAGTCTGTTGATAGAACTAGTCCAGAGAATCCTACAACACTAGGTTTGCTTTTGAACGTACACTGATATCTTTGACCCGCCTGTATTGTACCGCCATGTAGCTTTTAATTTGCTTTGAAAGCTGGATAAAAAAATTCCTCACCTGAAACCTGAATTGAGTACTGCTTAAAGAGGTTTATTTTGACCTGCTTCAGGAAAGATGACGTGCCTGCAAACAGAAAACAGAATGGTGTTCTGAAATGGACTAAAATAGCTCAACAAATGGACATGGCCTATACCACCTCTGACAGTGGTTGCTTGCTGTGGTCTTTCTCTCTAAAATTGCTGTAGTTCTGAATTTCACAAAACAACATTTATGGTTCATTTAGCTTTAAAATCATAACAAAAGTATAGCTTCCATAATTAATACGTACATAGAACTGGTGTCTTTTAGTAAAACATACGCACAAACCTATGTTCTATCCTGTAAGAAAACACGTTTTATTTGCATGAATGTCTAGTTTTGAATCGCAATTAATTAAAAATGAGAAAGAACAGTTGAAACAGCGAAACAATTATGTCATGTTATAAATAATATAAAGAGACGGAGTAATAATGGTATCCTGAACAGGTTCTGTTAATAGTATATGCACGCATTTCCACAGGAACCTACTGATCTAGGGGGAAAAGTTGACAAAACAAAAATGTAATTATGAGGTACCGATTAAGTTATAATTATGTTTAATGTTTAAATAGCATAACTTTCCAGAAAAAAGGGGAATGACATAAAAAGAAACCGAGAAAAAACGATAAGACAATAGTAAGTGGGCCATGCTCTGGGCCTTTTTGTAGGGCTTGTTAATGGCAGCTTGACTCAATATACACAGGCTATGTTATGTTAGCGTATAGCCTTTTTTAGAGAAGATTAATCAATTTTTGAGCGCACGCAAGTTAACTGAAAGAAATTTGAAATTTTAACAATAAACCTTTTTAAAAGAAATGAAGTATTGGATGTTGTTAATCGTGATATTCTACCCTTCAAAGCCGGGTTTGTAAAAGGCAGAAGATCTAACACATTTAAAAGCATTTTATCGAAGCTATTAGCACCACAATTGCATCTTCATAATCCAGTAATGCAAAACACTTCTCTGCGTTGAGAAAGGCCCAGGTTAAGCGATATGGGGAGAATTGGATATCATCGTTTCATTATACATTTTTCCCCTGTAGATCCCTCTTCCATAATAAATATTATAATTAAGGACTACAGAAAACTGAACTGATACATGGATATTGAAGTGTTGCATTAGTAAATCATTTCAACTGAATTGATAGAAAACCAAAAAATATAAGGGAATCGGTCCGACTGTCACTTGGAGTACTTCATTAATATGGATGAGGGCCAGAGTTAAATTATCTAGGATGGTTTTCCAACTATATTAGTCAAATAACAGACTGCTGTCTCCATGTAAACTCAATTGATTTTTGTCATCTTAATCTCCATTGCCGGCGCATGGCACTTGCTGAATTCATCTGAAAATAATTTTCAAATTTGTTATTCAGCCTTCTCCAATTTAGCATGATTATATGTCAAATTTTCTTATTTCAAGTAGGAGGAGGTAAAACAGTTATACTGTATATCGTTTAGACTGGGGAGTGAAGGGAGAGCACTCCACCGCCCATAACTCAGGTTCTCCGATAAGATGTTAAATAATATGACAAGTCACATATACGATAAATACTTCAATAAATATTTTATTATAAAGTGTTGCAATATCTGCGGTGTTCGGACTGTGCCGGATTGTACAATGATTGATATCTGTATCTGTATTTTTTTAGTATTTTATCATTCAATTATTATCTAACGCTTTTCTCCTCAGGTTAAAATAAAATGCTGTCACTTCATTTCCTTAAGTATCGTTAGCAATTCCTTTAGAAGCGTATTTTCATAAATATAAGAGTTATTAGAAAAGACAATCCAACTACCTCACTCTGAGGGCAAGCCTTCTCTCTACCTTCCCAGCTTCGAGCGATTTCGCTGATGGACTTGGCTTGATGTCAACAACCCAAGGCCAAGGAGGAAGGCAGTGCCAACTGTCCTCGTTCTGGCCCACAAAGCCCAAGTTACTGCCAATGAAATTTATGACAAATTGCTTTGCAAGAAAATAAAAATAATTATTCTTACACATTATGATCTTATTTTGAAAAAGGGAGAGAGGCAGGCCTGATAGAAGCCTTTTGTTGCTTGGCCGGGCACCAGGTCTGGATAAAGCTCTGGGAAACACCGGTACCACATTGAAATGGGTTTCTGGTTCTCCTTGAGATTAAGGCCTCAAGGCTAATTTAATCATAGTAAATAATTAGTACCATTAATTAACCTGGCAGACGCCCCTGCCAATACGTTGTAGTCTGGCAGAATCCAAGGCATTAGTACGCAACAAATGCAACGCACATCGCAGCTTACTAAGTGCCACATTCCAGCAGCACGGCAGCACTGCTGAGCTATTTCACTGTTAACAAAGCCGCTGCGAGAGAAAGACACATATTAAAAGAACCAAACTGTATCAGCATCGACTTGTTTTTAATCGCACAGGGAGCTATTCCACATTTCAGACATGTATGGAAAACATGTAGTTCAAAATCAATTAATCGATCTAGAGGGAACTTTTAAAAAGGCATCCAGGTTTGAAAATGTGTATTTTCAGAGAACAGAGCACAGTAAAAAATTGACAACCACTTTTTTGTGACTTTCAGATTACAGTAACTGCCTTTGTTCACTTTTCATGAACCGTGTCCAATGAGCAAGCCGAGCCAGACAAGGAGCGTGTAATAAAAAAGAATCTCTGCGACATTTCAAATTTTGTTCCAATGGAGCCCATCTCTGCCTTTTGTGTTTTAATACTGTAACAATAGCCTCGGGTTGCAGGCACTATTGTATTAGCAAGGCTCTCAGAAATGTATGAAGCCCTAACATGTTTCAAGACTTCTCATTGCATTATCCGCCATTGTGAGGGAACGGGGACGCAGTGAGTCACTTTGTGTGAGGAAAACGGATGAATCACTGAGCCTGTATGACGAATACAGACGGGTCGGACGGTCTTATGTCCATGCTGAGAATACACAGCGATAAACATTTGTGAGGAGAGGAAACTCTGGTCTGGCGTTTTATGATTGCTATAAGCAAACCCTGAATTCTGGATGTCTTGCAAAGAGTGAATTGAGCTCCTCACAGGTTTTTTTTTTCTCCAAGTACCAAATAAAAATAACACTTGCAATTAGACAGCTCATTTGCAACAGCAGTGTATGCAAAGATGAAGTATACAGTATATTAATGGTGTTGCTTGTCTGCTAATGCATACATAATCCAATGTCCCTCACTTGGCATTGGATGTAATGAGTGCAATAAACAGTCAGTGTTACCAGCGACCCCTCTGCTGCCACATTAAATTTACAGCACCTAAGCAAAGACAGGACATCCCCCTCTCTGGAGGTCAGTGGCATTGTGTGGATCATGTTTTAATTAGCGAGGGGAGCGCTGAAGGTAATGGCCAACCCAGCACTACGATCCCCATGAGGCCACATAGCAATAGCTGCCTTTTTGGGCTGGAGATAATGGTAACACAAGTGATTTCAGGCCAATAGCACAGCCAGGCCTCCATATTTAATTCCTGTTTTGAACGTTGTAAAAGGCGTGGAGTGCGGCTGATAAGAGAGATATAAGAGATTCAAAGAAAACCGGAGAACGCGGCACGTCGGCACGTATTGGGGAACTTGGCCAAGGCAACATTATGAACCAGGTTTTACTCGCCATGATTCTTTAGTCTTTTTCCCAGTCCCTGAGTGCCGTTAAATTGTCTTTGGGAAAGGAGCAGACTTCACGCAAAGGCCCCTTTATAGGTTACGGTTACATAACCGTGTGCGGCACTGTGCTTCATACACACATGTGAATTGCAAAACACTTATAATTAATAGTTGAATATTTTTTTCCATGAATGAGTCACACAGAATGACTTCCCCGGAAACCCCTTCTCGTGTTTTTGCTTTTACTGTGGAAACTTGTTTATATAAAAGCTGCATTCTCTACCACTGTGTGTGAGGCATACAGTGTTTCTTCGTATGGGTTCGATATGCTAAATATTTGCCCCGATTTCAGTGCGACAAACTAAAAAATACTAAGCGTGAGAATCTGCTTATCTGTGCAGCATACAGCTCGAGGTCACAACTGAGAAGAACGCCTGCAGGATTGATTATAAACGGCAAGGTGTCACACAGAGGCTGACCACGAGACTGTGTTGCATTCATTATGTGTTCTTATATTATTAAAGCTGTTACTTACTGACAGCAGGGGGCTTCATCAAACGACTTCAAAGGTACGGTTTTGAACACTTTAGTTTGCTCTGGTCCCATTCAACTAGTGAACTGAATTAAATGCAGTTTAATTTTGTAGCCTCACTTGAATGGTATTGTTTTAATTTAAACTGTTCCCACACTGGGCTGCTATACTGAGATTGAGGTACGGTACCCTTTTTTTTTGTTTCTCAGTCATAAAGGATACATAGATGCATTAAATTGAATAATGTAATATAGACATTATGCATTACAGGTTTTTTTGGTGCAAATTTTGCAACATTTATAACTTGGGAATATCTCACAAAGATTTCTTAATGTGCTGTCTGCATAATTTGAACGTTCCTTTCCCCCCATCAGTGTCAATTATTGTTGAGTCTCCAGAGGTAGGACTGAAATGGATTTGAATTTGAATTACTTCAAATTGGGATTGGATCACACTGATGAATTTAAAGGGGAAACATTTTCAGCAAAGGACAGTGGCTGGAAAAGGCACATTGCTTTTTTGTATCGAACCCACACCCCCTTCCCCCTGTCTAGTAAAATTGTATGTACCTAGTTAATCAAAACAGGACGTATATTAATTCAAAATACAATACCTAAGTAGCCAGTTTAAACACAAACTGTATCCTGTATCTGTTTATGTTAGGCCCTCATTCCAAACAATAACAAAAACATAAAATTGATGGTAAACTTGCTATTCAATATCCTTTGGAAATCTGAGCCATGATGATGTACTCTTTAGTGGAAACCCTTTGACCTGTATGCCATTTTGAAGGATTGCCAACGCCTCTTCAGATTGTGAAGTCTCTACATCAAATACTTGTGGCCGTGGAGATTTCTGTTTCACCATTACCTGCATTTTAGACGTACTGCAGCATTCAACCCCGAAACACCCTAGGAGCCAGAGAAGTCAGCGGTACAATTTCGGTGAGGCCCAATAGCACATACCCAGCAAGTGAGAAGACACTGGGCACTGGGAGTGCTGGTGTTCTGCCTTTCATTGAACGTTTTTAAATAATAACAAAACTTGGGATTTCTGTCATTTGCATTGAATTGAACTTGAACATGCACCACTTGAGCAGTCTGGCCTTGTCCCACATCCAGACCATGGCTGCAACCGCTGCATCCATTGTGTTGCCAATGGCTAAGCTCACTTAGCAACAGCACAAGCTGTAGAACAATGACATAATTTACGACCGTAGAAATCCCTAACCAAGGTGCCTGGGTAGATTAATGCCTGAATTGCCTCTGATAGTAGTTTAATTAGTAATCGAATCAGCTGAGTAGATAGCCTTGTGGAAGAGGACATGTGTTGGAAGAGAATCTATTGCTGTGAGAATGCCGGGGTCAATGATGGTTTTTTTTTTCTCAGTAGAGTACATGGCTCTCATTTGTTTGCCTAAGGGGTTGCACAAGTGTTTTAGCGAATAAAAAAAAAAAACTACTCCCAGATCATGCTGGCACTTCTGAAAAAATTAGCACATGAACAAGGACAAGCTATTCAACCTCAAGTACGACACTGCCATACATAGTTTTTCTAAGTTAGTCTTGACAATGCCAGCCGTTCGTACAGTCTAAGGCAAGACGCTCATTATTTTGCAGATAAATTGTTATTTTATGATTGCATGTCACATGAGAATCAGCTGAAACCTTGAGCAAGAATTGATATAATCCTGGCATATCGAGAATGAGCAATGTAAAGAATGCCACAGGCTTTAAACAGTAAAAGTTACAAATACAACCAAAGAAATTTATTTGAATTATTCCTAGACATACAAGAAGATTGTCCGTAACTGTGATAATATTTTTTTTTTGGATTGCTTGTTCTGTAAAAAGGGAAATACCAAAATATTTGTTTCAGGAAATGTGTCTAAACTGATTTCTCATTCTAAATAAATGTCACATTTGCATTGTTCTGACCAGGAAGCTCATGTGTCAAAAAAGAAACAATATAAAAAGTAGTATTCAATATTAAGAGACTTGTTTTGGCGCTGGCTCTAACTGTGTTCCGATACAATCAAATTCTAGATGGTTACTTTCAGCTGCCTGTTTACCAATTATGGCTCAAAGAAATGGTTTTTTTTTTTTTTTTTTTTATTGCTTTTTTTTTCCATACCGAACCACATTAATGTGGGGAGATTCTCCAGCGGTCAAATGTCAACTCTATCTCAACACTTACAGACTGACGGCTTTGTAATACTGTCAGTTTCAAAGCAGCTGGATATATGATAAATGAATGCGTTACAGTCGCATGAAAGCCCTATTAAGAATTTGAACGACAAGATTTTGCCTCTTTAATTAAATTTAGGGAAGGATATAATCTCCAAAGGTTTAAGTGTTATCACTTTGCCCAGGGCAGCTTTCTTGAACCATTTGTCAACTATTTGAACAACTATACTTGCAGTGTGGAAGGTATATTGAATTTTTTAGGGATGAATGTACTACGAGCATGAAAAGCAGTCATAGAAATGCATCAATTTGGTCGATTACATGTGCAAACTATTTCCTGGGTGTAAATAAAAAAAGGTGTGTGGTGTATTGGGACGAACACCTTGGGCCAACTGTTTACTGTTTGTTGCATATTTATTTAAATGTGGTATAGAAATGAAGTTAGTTAAACTTTGAAAAACAAACTTTGAAATGTGATAGCGCCTTTCCAAACTGCAAACATGACTTGCACAACAAGTTGCCGAGCTCACAATTTGAGATTCCATCAATATTTGCCATCTGTAAAAAAGGTCCTTTCAAATGTTTTGTTGCCTGCTGGTAGAGTTTTAAGTAATCAGAAATAATTATGGCTTTTGTCCTGTGTTGGGAATTAAGTTAGCTAATTAAATTGCCAGCATTTGTTGTAGGGACTTACAAGAGTCACAACAGAGCCATTAAACTACATTTAAACTGTATCCCTGAGTTAAACTCCTGTTTGGGTTACTTTCTAAGATATGTGTTCAACAACTTGGAAATGATCTTCTCATTTCAGGAATGAATAATACAGGAAGTAGTTGAGGCCGCTGCTTAACTAAACCTAGGCTTTCAACCGTCTCTACACTCCCTTTCTTACCCGCTGCTGCTCGGCCTGTCATGCAGGACTCTCAACATCAAAACTGATCACCAAATCATCATACAGACCCTAATGCACACATGTCAGTACCCTAAAGGTAGTTGATTTTTTATTGCATTTTCAGAACAATACAATCATCAATACCACATCAATATTGAATTATAAATGGTATGGAACACCGAGCATAGATCAGTAAGTAACAGATTGGCATGTTTATGTATGGATGGAAAATGATGATGATAAAATACATCAAGTATGACAAAAAAAACAAACTGTATTAGACGTGTGTCACATGCTCAGGCTCTCTTAAATAACATTTATATTTCAAAGCTGTTTTGTGTTTCAGACTCATCGGTGGGTTATGTAACCGCTTGAGTTTGTATGTTGAAGGAGGAGGTGAGTGTAGGAACCTGATAGACTCAGTTGGGAATATCCAGCGCAGACAGGTGCTGTGTACCTAACAGCATACTTGTAAACGTGGATATCATTCTCCAGGAGTGGCTCCCAGGCTTTGCAGGCATGTCAGAACAATTTAAGGATTGGACAGAACACAAAGCATACTTCCATTCGTTTTGATTATGCAGCATTTCTGCTGTCTGCAGCGCTGGTTTATTATCGACAGCGCACACTCACACCCGCACACAACCCTTTCCTCCATTTCTCTGCATATTTTCATTATGCATTTATTTCCCATCCTTTATTTCAAAACCACTGCTGCGGAACCAGATGTGGCCCGGTGCAGGGTCTTCCTTCCATATCGGGATCGTCTTCTTCCATTGTTTTCCCATGACAGGTTCCAAGGCCCGACAATATTTACTCATCTGCAATATGGCAGTCCATTTTCAGCTTGTTTATTGGCTTGTTTCAAACCCATTTTCACAAGGGATGAATGTACAATGTAGCAGATTTTCTGTTTTAAAAAAACGGAACGGGAAGAAAACCTGCGGGGGTCGGATTATTCTTCCATCAGTTTTGACTAGATTGGTGTTTCTAGTTATTTGCAGCCCTGCATGAACACTTTATGCACACTTTTCCACGAATTGATCAACAAAATAAGCATAATTCATTTTGTCGCCAGACTTTAAAGGTTATAGTTATTGAAAACATGGAAAGGGTGGCAAAGAGTTTCACTCCTGGACCAACAGGATTGTATATTCATAATGTAATAATTTTTATAGGCAAGCTCAAAACTTCCACCCATAATTACTCAAGGTGTCTTCACTAAAGGGTAACGCTGTCAATTACAATTATCTGGGAGACTATGATGGACAGGCCCTACAATGATATAAGCGTGAGATGTATGTCTGTGTTTTAAATCATCTGAAATAAAATTTGGCATTCCATTTACATAGACGTTCAGGCCTCCCTCTACAGTATTTTTTACTGTCCACATTATAAAATAGTATGTTTCTTCTATAATTCACACAATCGATAATATAATATATTTACCAGTAAATTTGCTGATATTTGTAATTGTATTTTACTGTTATTGTTTACTGGTATTGATGTAAATTATCTTTGGCTAAATTTACAATGTATCACTGTAGGTAACTGTAAGTGGTCCCAACCCAATAACACCGGAACATGAAAAACTATGTAACCGCACCCTCACCGCACCTATGAACGCACTGTGGAAATTGCAACTGCTTTTAACAGTAATCGGCTTTGGCAGCACTAGGTTTTGTTACTGTAGGAGCAAAGATCTTAAGTTAACTGAACACATTACAAAATGATCTTACCGTGTCTGTAGAGAGCGCTTGTAATCCTATGTAAATGCTTTATCATTATTGTCATCACAAACACGGACCATAGTTTATTCATCTGTAGAATAACAGCCTGGGTAAATAATTAATGTTGTTTCCAGGTGTGCAAAGCAGAACTGATGCAAACGGGAAAACCCATAAATAACCATATGGAGAGATCTATTGGGAACAATTAACAGTGGCTGCCATGGCGTTACCTGTTGTACATGTAATTAATGAATTAAATATTCACTGGATTTCAAATAAAACACAACAGTTATACACAAACAAAATATGCATCCTAAGAGGATTATAAGATAACCAGAGACAACTTAATTCTATCAACAAAGGCCCCTGAGTGCAAATACATGGATGCTAGTATGCTACAGATTACAACAAAGTATTGCTTGGATTTAATCACATAGTCTTTCACTAGAAAATAAAATATTTACAAATGTAAAAAGTCATAAAAACAAACACTTGCTAATCTTTCCTGTCTGGAGTTACTGGAATTTCAGGTCAGTTCTCGATGGTTTCGGACTCCCTTGTTTAGAAGCCAGGACTCTGAGCGGTGCCGTTGGCCCAGCACAAGCAGCGGGGGTGTCCTGGCCTCAGCTCGGTTCTCCTCTGTCCCCACGTGAATACAATGCCCTGGGTTTATGTTAAGATTGCACTATCGGTATTTGAAAAACAATGAAATAAGAACAAAATAATTTTTTATTGATCCGATGTGTTCGCAGTAATGCAGTCTGCAGATTCGATTCAAAGAAATATTTCAGAAAATAATCAAAGGTACACACTGAGCCCTCTTAGCTGGAGTTAGCTGGTTCAAATGCAGTTCATGCCTTTCCCCAATTGTAACCTGGAGAGCTGGGGTGGGTAAATTGTCAGGGTTTCTTTAAGCTTGTAACTAACAAGTGTCTCCTATCAGCTTCCCGGTTGCCTGCAGGCTTGTAGGCTTACTCTCCTTCAGCCGGTGCATAATTGGAGGCTGTGTAGTCTGCAGAGTGGAAAAGATACGGGCGACCTGGGGGTGATTGGGATTGGTGGAGACCGGTGTTACTTCACCCTCCGCGGGTTTGGTGGCAGGATTCATCGTGATTCCAAATTCAGAAGTAAATTCTGTGTCTACTTACAGTATATGTTTGACAAATTTGTAATCATTTAGCTCCACCAATTTACTTTGGTGCCTGAGGAATAATCCGCATGGAACATTTTTGAATTTGAAAAGCCAACTGCACAAGAAGGTCATAAGGACAGTATGACTTTTATGGAGTCAAAACATTTTTCAATTTACAGTCTAATTACTCCTCTGTCACAGCTGAAAAGAGTCCAATTGAAGGTTAAATATGACAGGTTAAATTCAGTGGTTAAATATAGTAGTTTATAATGTCTCCTGTCTAAATAAACCTGCCTGGCTATCATAAAGTGTGTGTCAAAATATGCCATAATTTCTGTTTTAGGAAATTCTAAAGTTTCTTTAAACTCAAAACATGATAAAATAAACAATTAAAATTTTATCCTAAACGTGTAACTTTATGAGTAGTTGTATGACTGCTTATTCCTTATTTCAAAAATGTCATATAATTTGTCAGACTACTTCTTGTTCATACATTATTCATTATTATTCTTGTCGGGATACATTTCAAATGTTCATGAAAATAATAAATAAATGCATGTGTGTAGCATGACAACTTGAACAATGTTCGTTACAAAAAGAATGTAGTGCACATTCTGAGTTGGCCCTGCAGTATGTGCTGACTTGCTTTTAAAGAACACTTAATCCCAACTTGATTTCCTCTTTAGAATAT
Source organism: Hiodon tergisus (assembly GCA_025775045.1). NCBI lineage: Eukaryota > Metazoa > Chordata > Actinopteri > Hiodontiformes > Hiodontidae > Hiodon > Hiodon tergisus. The sequence continues at coordinate 22,365 of JAOVYW010018622.1, read as the reverse complement.
TAACACTCTGGATTTATTGGTCCAGCAGGCTCTATATAATACAATCGTATGTTAACCTAATAAATCATACGCCGATGAAAATGCTGGCAAAATGAATGCATCAACACTGTTAAGGCTAAAGATCTCTGTTTAACATGGGAGTTGGCTGAAAATGAATTACCATAAGTGTACAAATTTTCCATGCAGTGTCCAGTATTAAGACATTGGGACCGGGGGGAAACACTGACATGAAGCCGGAGAGACGCATGGTTCAGACTGGTGAATGTGAATTAAAAGGTGACGAAGCAAATTGGAATATTCAGGATACAGTCTTAAAAAACATAGATTTGACCTTGTATTCCTGGCTGGATTTAGAGAGGGAACATCCTTGAAAAGATTTCAATGAATTGAATCTTAATGATACTGGTCCGATGAAAGGCAAATTTAGTGAAACTTGGTAAGCTTTGTTAAGATAGTTTGAGTAATTAACTCTAATATCCACTAGGACATAATGTCCAAAAGTCGTGTTCCCTGCTGGCAAGGAGCCCAACCTTGGCCCAAAATGGGAATCCTGGCAATGGCAGGGGTTCAAGCGTTCATAAAAAATCTACAAATCTATGTGTAATTTACAATAAAACTTCTTAACTGGACATTTCTAGGCCTCTATCCAACTGAACATCTGTGGATCGAACTCAAGTAGTGCATGAACGATCATCAAAAAGACTGAGAGCAATTTTGCCTGGGAGGATGTTCAGCCCTCCACCCTATTAGAATTTTCAGAACCTCATAAAACCCAACAGAGACCGTCTTGTTAGCATACACATATATGGTGCCAATTGGTTGCATGTGGTGGTCATGCACTGGGGCGCTGTCTGATATATAACACCGTTATATACAGTATTTGTCTTCATTTTCCATTAGATTCACAACCTGACTAATTATCCTTCAACAGGGGTTTTTGTCTAGAAAATGTGACAGCAACTTTAATGGTAAGGCAATTGTATCCTTGTTAGAGGAATTTCTTTCATCTGTGTAAACTGAGAGCTTCTGCAGCATGTGGCCTGAATACTTATGCAATCAGCATATTTATGTTTTGTATTTGTCATAAAAATGTTTCCCAACATAAAACCAATCAACACCTTACAATAATTGATTTTGAGTTTCACTGTTTTCAAATAAATGATCAAACAGACCGAAATGTTAACGCACTATTTGTAATTCAGTAATATGAGAGAATTTGTTAGGGGTCTAAATACTTTTACAAGGCACTGGATACAATAGAGAGTTTGTTTCTTAAATATTCTTCCTACTGAATCGACGCACTCCACGCACACTGAAAAATGTAAGTTGTTCCTAAAATTCGCATGAAAATTGGTTTGCTTCTGTTCAAGTTTTAAGATTTTCAGCACCTTTTTTAACCTCATTGTGGACTTTGGCAATTTTGCTCTGTGTACATTTCTGGAAAGTAACTTCTCCCCCTATAAAATCTATTTTTGAAATAGCTTGAAAAATGACCAGTGTTTTGCAATAGCAGAGCTGTAAAATGGCATGGAAGTTAATCCATTGAGTTTAACCTGGATGCTATAAAAGACTGCACATTTCAAATGCATGCTATAAAAAGGACGCCTTTCATATCTGCCAAATTATCTATAATTCTGGCAACATTGCAGAAGCTATGCAGAAATGCTTAGCTTGCAATAACAAACATCAAATTGAATACATGAAGAAGGACATAAGAGACACGACTGGCTTCAGTTCTGTGCACTTGGCGTGATTAGTGTGAGATGTCCCTCCCCTTCCACTTGAAAGGGAAGGCTCTGGCTTTGTGAAAAGGGAGCCAGTCAGGCATTGCTGAAACCTGTCCAATCGATTGTTTAGGACCAGTTCTCGGAGAGCGCTCATCTTAATCGTTTCCCAGAACCTTTTGAGGCCCACTGCCGCACCACTCGGCTGCTCCTCAGTGGGAAGCCCGTGATCCTAATCCAGCTCTGATTAGCACTCCTGTGCCAACTTTCATCATGCCCCCACAAGTAAGAGGCTCATACGAATCATATATTAAACCTGCGTTTTATGCAAAACTATAAAACTTCATGTTCATACGTAAAACATGGAAAATACATCGGCTTATACAAAAACAGCAAAAAATGTCACGTTCGGCAAAGAAAATGCAAGGAAAACAAAAATTATGAAAAAAGTTAATGCGTTCTGAAAAATAGAAAGCTCTGCTGGAGAGGAGCGGAAATACTTATCGAAGGAGTTTTCTTCGTGGAATTCTCACCACTCTTACAGGACTGTCTGTCATGATGCAGAGGTTGAGAGGGAAATGGACCGGTGACTAGGCAGGCACGCCGTGTGTTGCAGTCCATGGTGCAATGGCCATGCACATCTATGGTTCTTATTTGTTGCCTGTAGTGCTCTTAAACTGGAGCTATGTGTGTGGTGCTGACCGGAAATACATTTTTATTTATTGAGCACGTGTTGGCCCATTGCCACAGGACTGACCAGCCTTCCCCAGAACCCTATTACTAAAGCCATGCCGTCCAAGCACACAAATGCACAACGTTAACATGCAGATGATGTCCTAGATAACTTTGACACTCTCATTCCGACAGGCAGTGACCAATGGGGTCAGGTAATGAATGTTCGGAAAGGAAGGCACAAGGAAAAGGCCTTCTAGGTTAAGTGAAATCTTGATTGACCACAGAAATAAAAGGTCAAACCTCACATGCTTTTTATTTTTCTAGATAAAATGATTAATGGCCGTATGAAAGCATTGTGGCAAGATTGTGGTTGTCATATTGTAAGTTATAGGTTCTCATCTGTATGCATAGGGAAAGTACATTTGCAAACCTGAATAATTTTCTGAATAGCTGTTTTTCAACATGGCAAGGTATGCAAACTAAACAGTCATTCCGGCTTAACAAATGTTAAGGGTCGGCAGCTTTGAAATCAATATAGATGAATATATTTAAGATTAAATTAAAAAATCAGGTTTCCCTTTTGCTAGCATACTGAGGTATTTATTAAATTGAAATGTTCCTCTCTTAAAAGCCATGAACAACTGCCATTCTGTCCTCTTATATAACAACTTCCATTCTAAGAGCCCCGGTTTCATAGTGATAATGTAATGTACAGTCCTATGCAAAAGTCTTAGGCACCCTAGCTTTTTTATGTAAATGTGGTGATTAATGTTTATTTTTTCTTCTGCATTAGTGTGTCTGTAGAGAGAATAAATGTGTAGACATTGTACAAAGACGGACAAGGAGCTCAGCCACAGATGGCATTGCCTACACGGATCCCTGATATCAAGATCATCCAGGCTGTCTGGGATTACCTGGACCCAGATACAAGTGAGACAGCCAAAGTCTCTGGAAGAACTGTTGGTGCCTGGAACAATCTACCTGCGGATTGTCTCAAAATTAAGTGTGCCTGAGAGAATCGGCCGGCAGAAGTCAATAGGCAAATAGGAATTCAGACTCCCGGATGCATGGGATGCTTTTGTTAAACTTGTCTTTGGTGGGAAAATGCTGCATATGAACTTGCTTATTCTTCAGGAGATGGCAGATGTTTTGGTTTTGCGTGCGGCTTGGCAGTTTAGTGCATTTTCCTCCGTCTTCTTTGTCCTCCTTAGTCACCAACAACTCTTTCTGCTGCTGTTTCACATTCCTTCCCCTCTCTCAAGGCATTTAACATGATAGAAATAAATTTTTATCTTGTTCAGTTGGTGGGACTGCTCGAATGGGAGACCTTTGGACAAAAGTGTTAGAGATGTCCTTTGCGTATCAATAGGCAGCAGGGTAATAAACTGTGTTTCACATGACAAATTGATGCAATTTTAATTATATGGATTCTATTACAACATGAAGGTGTAGGAAAGGCAGAATTGTAAGTTTTAATGTAGCATTAAATGTGATTTGTATCTCTTTCTGATACTACTTTTTAATTTTAAAATGTATTTTCTTGTGATATAATTTGTTATGTTTTATGTTAAAACAATGAAGCCACAAGTTTCATTATTATTCTGTGCATGAAGGGTGGTCTTTCAAATCGTTATTGTATCACAATTATAAAGGTATATAGCTCCACTTCTCACTTGTTTTAATTTATTAGCTACCTTGCAGTAATTTATCAAGCCTGTTTTATTCATTTACTATGGTACCATTAAAACATCGGAAAGTTGGTACTGGAAAACCAGTGACAAAAAATACATTATTTTTTTCCCTTAAACGGCATCCAGTACTCAGTTATGATTTCCATAATATTTAAATTGATCCTAATTTACACACTAAGAATGGCCTTAACATTTTAAATTTATGTGATTCTATTGTGGTGTATGCAATACAAGTGGTTTAGAAGCAGTGCTAGAAACTGTGACTAAAGGCCCAGATATTTAGGGAAAGGATTCTCCTAGTAGATTTAAAAAAAAAAAACATTTCTCACCAACAGTGGGTATAGTTTGAGCTATTCCCTAAAAAGTCTTTGCAGAGAATTTTCTGTCAGGAAGTGGCAACCCCACTTCCACCTTCTTTAGCCTTCAAATACATCTCACAATTTGTTCGTAGTGTTATCCCCTTTGATGAAGCAACTTTCTTTTTTCTCTGTAGATTATGAGCACTGCAAACTCATTTTGAACCGGTTTCTTCACATCAAGAGAAAGTAAACAACCGTCTATATTTTACATGCCTGAGGCAAAGAAGTCTGTCTCAAAGAATGATGCAATAGCTTGTTTAACACACAATTAGTTTTGTTTATCTAAACATCCCATGTAGCCCTGACTGTAAAAGCAGCATTAAGATACACATTTTTTACAACATATATTAAGTAACATTACTAAGTTATACCACTTACTGATTGTTTTTGTTTTTGAACACACTGAAAGGTTTCTCTGAGAACTTCCCTAATGCTTTTTCTCAGTGGCATTCGGAATCAGCAGTGATGCACTACAATTTTGTTGTAGCAATAATTAGAGGAATTGAGTGCTAGGTGTTCCGTGTATTTTTTGGGGATAAACATGTGCAGACAAAAGCTTCTGGCTCCAGGGTAAACTGGGACGTACAATTCAGGGGTTGAGGGTTCAGATCTAGATCATGCAGACTGTGACTGGGAATTCCTAAGAGGAGCGCCACTGAAGGTTGGTGGGGGCACAGTTTATCCTCGGCCTCACGGCAAATATTGACCCTCGTGACTTCTCAAGGATGTAGCTCTCCTCCAATCGTTGTTGATATGGACACTAAGACATGAAATTTGTGTCTAACGCAGTAAAATAGTAAGGGTTACCAGTGCTGTCCCAGCAAGTGCAGTCCCAGCAATTGTTTTTTGTGCACACAGTCCCTCCTGCTGTGCTGGCCTTCGGCTGTAAGAGAATTCCTAATTCTCAGCATTAAACTATTCTCAATTCAAGCTTCCTGTGTTGCCTATGGGGCACAGGAAACGGCTGTTGTTTTGTCATTGAAAATGGCATGGCCTGTAATTAAAGTAAAATGAGTTCTGCTTTGTGACTCTGACTGCTCCAATTTACCCACTGCACAGGTGCAGTCTGAAATGGTGGTGGTGGTGAGGAGGGGTGCACTGAAAACTTGATTACTTTTTTTTTTTGCTATACGAATGACAATCAAAAAGCCATTCCAACTGTGAAAACATTCTAGTAGAAGCCTAGTGCATTCATTTTAGAGGGTTAAGAAAAATTGCCACTTTTATTATTACAGCACATGGGTCAAAATAAATGACCTTTTCTTTCTGAAAAGCTGTACAAAGCAAATCATGAACATGCAGAGTTCCAGTGTAGTAACTTGAATATAATTGTAATATTATGTTTTGTGTTTTTTTACCAGAAAAAGCATGTTATTTTGGTCTACAGTGGGATGTGTCATTATGAAAGGGTGAACAACTTAATACTCTGCCCAATTCAAATCTAACTGCATGCACAACCATTCATTCACAACGTTCAAACTTAGCTCAGAGAGTGTGTATCTCCTGGGCGTACGACATGCGGTAAAACGCCTCACGTCAGATTATTTAACTGCCTGTAATAGTTCTGTTTTTACTTCAGCTTAGATGTGCAAACATGTTCCCACAAACTAAGAGAGGGCGGAACTGTCGTCCATAATGTCCCAGCTCTTCTCAATGTGTAAATGTTCATGCACTCCAGGTGATTGCCATCATATTGCTTTGTCACTGCAGTCTGTTTAAAAGGTTGTTAAGACATTAGATGTTTTCATTAGGTTGTTAAGTCGGTGGGAATGCTGCTGCAGATTCCACTCCAGCAAATAACTTACTGCCAATTAGAGAAGGATTTCAGGTAAAGCGTCCTCGGATGGCAGGATGGGAAGATACAGTGCTCCCTGGGAAGAATATTGTATTGAACTCAGATTCCTGATGGGAGCTCTCCAGATCTACTAACACCTGCGTTTGTCAGAGCAGCGAATGCTGAGGAGTCGATTAAATGCAAATCTTTTTTCCAGCTTTGTCCCGGAGCCAAATGGCCACTGAAAAACACACACACTCCGTAGCAGCTGTTTCTAAAAGGGTTTGTTAGGGCATAAATCCTTGTCTGTAAATATACATTGCAGCATCAGCATGCAGGGTGTTGCATGGAAGGAGGCAGTGTGCCATCGATACCTGTGATTCCTACGGTTAGCGGGTTGCAGTCATTGCGTACATATTGCATTTGTTAATATCCGATCAACATTTAATGTCTACTTTTGAATAGGGTCCATTAAGGGAAATGTGTTGCTTTAAATGGTTCTCTAAACCAACGTGTGGATTAACGCCAATCAATTCTAACAATCTGACAAATACAGTGATCAAAGATTTCACATCGTATATCGCTGTGGAGAGACAAGATGATATTGGCAGATCAACATTCTAAACCCAGAAACTTCAGCATTGATAGAATGTTCAATGAAAGCAACAGCTTTGATAATATCAGGTTTTGAATGGAATGTGCTGTACAGTTATGGCTAAACGCATGGGGAAAAAGTCTGACCGAGAACAGTCGTACTCCATGTGACTTAGTAAAACAATTGTCAACTAATTGATGGAAAACAACAGATCTTTATGGCTGGCACCAGAATGATTCTAGTTTCCTAATCAAATTCCCAGTGGAAGTTGTGTTAAAAACCTCTCTGAAACAGTCTTACATTATGCACAAGGAATATAAATAAATGATCTGCTGTTGCAATGTTACTGCGAACCGACACATATGGGGACTGCAGATGAAGTAAAGGGCTTCTTTGCTCCTCACTGTGTTAATCGTTTCTCAGCACAACCAAAAGAAGGGCGTTAATGCACAAAACTCATGTATTTTTCAATGAAAATTCACGGTTTTTGAACCACAGGCTTCGACGGTGTTGAGAAGCATTGAGACTCCGTTAGTTGCAATTTAACATATGAGGAACAGTATTGTCTCACTGCCTATGCAATACAGATACCATCACTGACTTACGGATTAAAGCGGAGGTTACCGACAAGAGCCAGTAGATCGCCAGGTACTTTCCATACCTGTCATAGAGTATGAAGAACTGCCAAAGTAAGGTTAATGTATACTACACACTCTTTATTAAAGTGACAGAAACATATTCTGGGGGTTGACGGCTATGTCAATAAATACATATTTTTTAAACACACGGTCCACGCTCCAGCAGTTGGTGTCCTCTATCAATTCATATTTAGATTAATATAATATTAATGTTTTTAGGAAAATAAAAACGTAATTTGAGTTAGGCTTTTGTATTTCAGATTATGAACAGGTTGGAAAAAAATTCTATCCTTCTGTGAATTTTCCGGTGACGAGGAGGTCTCTTTTGGTTTTCTTATTTTATTTTTGCTGTGGAAGTAGAGGGAGGGGTAAAGTTAAGTGAGTCAGGGTCTGCTGCAGGCCTTGTGTTTTTGCCACTTCATGTCACTGCTTGAATAATGTCACATGAGCAGGCTGCAGAGACAGGTACATTTAAAAGTGGAGTGCTCCCGTAACCCGTAACCTCCTGTGACAGTCCGCTCTGATCTGGTAGAGCGATCAATCTAAAGACAGCAACAAGTTTAGAAAACGACCTGGTTCCCACTGGCTACACTGCCCTCCTTCCCAAAAGCCAGGCGAAGGATAAATGTGATGTAAATTATTGAGTGTGATACAGAAGCCCTTTAAAAAGGCTTATGTAACTCTTGTGAGTAATAAAATAAAATCCAAATAATGGACATAAAATTTAATTGCCTTAGGTGCTATTTTGTCTTCTAACCGCTCATCTATAGGTCAGGTCCCTCTCAGTTTTCCCATTCCTATCTAAGCCCAGCAGAAATAAGCCCTCTGGTTGGAGATGTTGGAGTTATTTGGTGAATATCAGTAAATCAGTACAACTCTCCTACTCAAAAAGAGTTTTTATTTTATTTTTATTTTTTACATAGTTTACATTAACCTGAGAAACTCGACAGTAGCTGTAAGCTAAATATTCCTTTAAGGTAACACTCCACCACACACATACTCTCTCTCTCTTTACTTGGCCAGTTCTCTTGTATTTTGTTAATTGCACCTGCAAGTGAATTACATCGATCTGACTGGCGCATTTGTAAACCGACCGTGTTTAAACAATGAAACTTTCCTCAAAAACGGCGGACAACTGATGCCGCTATTGAAACGTATAATGCTAAGCGATGTAAAACACGCTTTTTTTAAAGCCCTCTGTGGAATTAGAGCTCCGGACGGCACAAAGCCGGAATAACATTTGTCAGCGTGGCTGGTCTTTGTGAAAGCAGCTGGCTCGGGATGAAAGCTGGAAACGGTGGGGCAAATGAACGCAGATTGATCGGGGGGCCTCTGACAGCCAGCAGCCAGCAGCCAGCTTTGAGGAGTCTGGCAGAGATTATAGTGCATGAATCCTGTTCTCTGAATGCATGCGTGTAGCATTTGTGCATCCTCCACATTTCCTTGTGGAGCATTTCACATCGGACCTTGCTAAGAAACACCGCCTAGTGTGGCTTTAAGTTGATATGCTGTAGATTGGCAAACGTGTTGATGGGGACCTTATCTTTCTTGTCTCCAAGTCTGAGTTAAGAAGCAAGATGAAGCTGGAGTTGAAAAACTGCATTTTCGGGGCTAATAGTGGCTCTGTTATATCAAATGATTTAAACAGTCTGCCTGAAGAAGCCATATTTTGATATGATATTAGAAACCATAATAAGTTATTTAGTCTTTTTTTTATTTTTTACATTTGATGATGACAGTATTTCTCCTTATGCAGTTTAATATATATATTTTTTTAATCTGTCATTTTATAACAGGTTATCTGATAATTGACTAACCATTAGATTTGTTCATCCACATCTAGCAAACTATAAGGTTCTACACTCACTAATACAGAATAGTCATATTGTTAATAAAACTTACAGATTCTAAGTTGACTCCTTTATTCTTATATTCATAGAGCGGTATATGATGGACTGTACCTAGACACACTGCAGTAGATACCAGTAGTAGCTAACTGAATTGGTACTTACTTTTGGCATGGGGGTAAAATGAAAGGATACAACCCTGAAATAGGCTTTTCATGCTGCTGTCAGATTCTATTTCTGACTGCAATCCAGAGAAAAAACAAAAACGAGAAAACGTCAGTTCCGTTGTACTGTTGATGAACAGGTTTATCAGAATTCTTGCTGGCTCGCCATGGGAAGGATTCCTTATTTCCATTTATTTCCAGCTTTGGCACCGACGCCACCACCGTCATGCACATTAAGAAGACATTTTAGTAGCCCGATTGAAAACATCAAACTCTGAGAGCCAGTACCAAATGTGCGTGTAATAATGCAATTTTTGGATGCCAGACACAACAAAATCAGCATTATGATGGAGTGATGCCTTCCATGGCATAAAAAATAAATAAAATGACTATCCAGGATAGCAGGTGCGTTTTGTGGGTTTATAAATTGAGGAACGGTTTGAATTTACTCAGTTATATTTGTTTGTATAGGCACACATGGTGTTAAAAATCCAACCAGATTTTAAGGATTAATACGTTTATTAATAAGGTTTTTGGGTAGTGAAGTTGCATGATAGTAGTGCTGGCATTGCAGAGGCTTTATACAATGAATGGAAATCATTTCCCATTAAATCACTGTGGCACACAGCCAGGGGCCACGCCCTCAAGCCCAGGGAAAATCCCCAAATGGGTATGGTAGACAGCCAAACTGGGGAGGGGGCCACACCCCTGAAAAGCACTACACTCAGGTGCCAAATTGTAAATTGCTTGAAAAGACCCAGGAAAGGCTGCATACAGGAAGGTAGGTTTGGAAAGGAAGGTTTGGACTAGAAGGCTTTGGAAGTCTGGAAGGGTCTCTGACTTTGAAGATGTTTGACAATATGTTTTATTTTTGGTTTTCCCCAATGTGGGTGATTTCTTTTGAGTTTCTATTTCTTTTCTGGTTTTGTCGATTTGGTTGAAAATGCCAAAATAAATGGCAAACACCCTCCCCCTGTGTTACTGTCTCCAGCCTCTCTCAGACCAAGCACGTCCCTGCGTGCTACAAACACCACGCACGTTGTTACTGAATCTTTGTGAATGTGGGTTAAAGTATCAATGTAGCCACAATGGGCTGTCTCGGAATGTATTTGTTACGGAGGTCTTTGGTTTTGCTAAATAAATATCTAAATAAACATGTACATCATATACACGCTCTGAAGTTTATTTGGGTCTATTCAAGGCTGCCCATGTGTGTAAACTATTCGGTGTGCCCAGCTATGTGTGCAATCTATAAATGCGGCGCTCAGTTAGAAGTCTGCACATTTTCTCCATCCTCCCATACAATATATATATTTGCAGAAATGATCAACATGTTGATCTGCAAAGACCTCTGTCGGGAAAACAGCCTCACTAATCAGTCTGGTGGATATGCAAATGTCTGTTTTGACATTTTCTCTGTTCTCTTGGCGAAGATCCTTACGGATCAAAACTTTGATCATTTCCTGAAAATTGACTGCAATGCGTAGGAGCGTAAATATGAGGTGCAAAATGTATGGTTTCTAATTGAATTCCACCTTGCACTTTTAGGTCCTGCACCAAATTAAAAAAAACTTGAAAAACTATATGCGTGTGTAGTAACCTCTCATGTAAAACTGTGATGCTCTCCGTTAATGAGGTGGTTAATAACCTTTACAACCAGCTCCGTTATAAATGCATGAATCATTCCTGGGCAGGAGCTTGCATGCATTGACAGCACAGTGTTTTAATGTGACTGAAACTCCTGACATGCAGCCAGCTCTGTATGTAATATGTAATCATAATTCACGCACTGGTGGACATTGGATTTTGATACCATTTTTTTTTTTTTTTGCTTGTCCATTTTCATTGCCCTTGACTTTGGACATCTAAGGCCAAAACCATATCCATCCAATTAAATTTCTTAGAAGTGGTGCTATACACAGACTTCACGTTCAGCCTCAGATACCTTCTCATAGGTCGGTATTTGATTGTGATGGTGACCGGTTGTAGCCATCGTTGATGGCATTTAGCAGAATAATTGCAGTGCAAATCTGGAATTGTGAATCCTGATAAATTAGTTTGTAGCTAAAATGCAGAAACCCTTAATATGAGAATAGTGGAAGAAAAACATGATTAGGATTCTCATCCTTAGTGTGTTTAATGATCCTTGCTCTAGGCCATTGTTTTGTTGTGGATTAATATTATTTTTCTCATGCTGTATTGTGCCCAATTTGAGAGTTTAAAAAAAAATGATACCTTTTAGAAAAAAAAAACATCTTTTCTTACTGCTTGCCTTGTCAAAATGATAGGCAGGGAAGATTCAAAGTGAAAATGGTTTATATGCTCACATTGTCATGGAAAACTGCAAGTTAATTATTTATGCCTCATGATCCTAAAATAAATACACAATTCAGAGAGAAGGATACTGTGCATACTATTTACCTTAAGAATTATGCTTAAGAAAATCATCTTCGTATTTGTATTTTGTTGCAGGTTGACATGGGAAAGCCCAAAGCTACTTATTCATAGAATAAATAATTATGCACCGATGCTAGTACCGGCAAAAACATATCTTTCCCCTTATGTCTTCATTATAGGACTCAAATACTGCATCTGCTTTAAAAAAGAATGTTGTTTTATTTTGTGTCTTATGGCACTTGGAGCAAGCGTTGCAAGCCTTAAACATCCCACACATGTAAATCTGGCTCTGATGGGATTTGGAGACGCATACTAATACATGCAAAAGTTTTTTGTTTTTTTTCGTTTTTTTTCGTGGAGTGCCACCATGTTCTACGTGTCGGATTACCTCAGAAGTAAAAGAACGGGACTGCAGAGCAGGCGGTGCACTCAGAGCTCGAGAATCATTTTGAAGTTAAGGGTTGCCTTAAGTTGAGTGGCTGGTTGTGTCATGGCCCAGCGGGGACCTAAGACCCGCCTGTTTCGCAGAGTAAGTTATTGAGACACTTACACAACACTTGCATCGACCCGCAATGGAAATCCCCAAACGTCCATTTTGCTGGAGCTGAGGAATGTCTTTTTCCACCTCTGCACTCTCTGATCTGAATGGACTTGCCCATGTATTCCAGTGACAAATTAAGGCAGCTCCCACAGTTATTTTAGAGCGTCACTACACCATGGTGAGGACATGAGGCACATCACAATTTTTTCAGTCCTAGACAAATTTCTCACTTTCCCTGGGAAGACTAATTATAGGAAATTGTCCCCCAGTTTTAACTTGAGTGGCTTTATGTGGGGGTCATGCTTTCACAATACATAACGCATTATATCTTTGTGGCATGCCGGGGCGTGCCCGTCTCTGAAGCGGCTGGAGACTGGGGCACCAGGAGAGTGTTTACGCCTTTTGTTGGGCATTCTTAACAAAATAAAAAACAACAACAAAATTCATAGACAAGATAGAGGTGAGACCTAAATAAACCACCTACGTCGGAGAAAACCAAGATATAACATAGTTTTGACCATTTAACTATATTACATAATAAACCTGTCAACCGTTTAACTAAAAGCGCAAACCATCAAACAGAATTTCCAATCTATCCACCTCCTCCACCTGCCAGCACTGCTGGCACGCTATTTTAAGGTCTTTGATTGTTGGCAGTAGGAAATAATCGAACTCTGGGCGTTTGGCCCCAGGCTGCAGTCCACAAACCAGTTCCTACAACTAATTCGTTTTGTTACAAGTAATACCCTTGGGTTTTGAAATTCAAATCATAACCCACTAAAGGAATGCAGATTCCTGTTGGTATATACGATGCTATTTATCAGAATTAGAGGCTCACAGAAAGTGAACCATCGTAAACCAAGTTTATTGCGAGGTAGCAATTCCCAGACAGGAATCTGCCATGTATGCATCTGTGAGTGTGTAGGCGCAGTTCATCTAAATTTAAGATTTAAATTATCTTAATTATCTGTCTCATCTTATTATTTTAGCCATACATTTAGAATTACAACTAGCAACTGAATTAATTTAAGATTAAAGATGATAAAGGCAGTAAGTTCTTCTCATAGTGGTAAAATTCCGTTAACTGATATTTGAATGAAATTGTCACAGACAACCGGGGTTAAATATTAAAGGGACATTTTCATTGAAACACAGCTAAACAAACAAAATGGGCAGACTAGGGTTGTGGACATAGTTTTTTTTTTTTAATCTTTATTGAATTACACGGCCCAGCCCCCAGTGGCCTAATGTATGGCCCCTCACTTACCATTACTTGATAGTCCAGAAATGTGTGAACCATGATATAATGTTTTTTTTTTCTTTTTTAAATGGCTTTAAATGAAAATTCCAGCATCAAGCATGATCAAAGTAGGTGACAGTATATTAAACAATTATGCTTGACAGTCCCAGTTAATCAAACAAGTAAGGAATCCCTGTTCATTAAATTATTATAACTGAAGATATAATAGTTTATTCATATAAAATTGTTTATTCAGGTGTCTATATTTTGCACTTGGATTGAAATTAATACCAATGATGTTATGATATTTAACACAATGTATTTGCCTCAAAATTTTGAATTATTGTTACAGTAAATTAGGTAAAACGGAACTCTTTACAAATGTACAAAACTCAATATAACTCAATTGTAGAATGGGTGCCATTATTTTAGTTTTGTAAGAGCTGTAAAGGCCCTCCCAAGCAAAATGGCCCTGCACTAAAAAATAGTGAGGATCACTGGTTTAAGATATTCTGATTATAACCATCAACAAGTTAATCAAGTTCGTGTAAAAACAAAAAAAATGTTTCGATGCCAATACCAGTTGTCATATTGCGATACATGTTACTAACGATACAATCAGATGTGTCATATGAACTGTTAACCACTTTACAAATGAATTTAGCAGTGACTTTTTATTAGTTCAGTTATAGGATTTAAGTGTTTGCAGCTGCATGACGTTCTGGTATACTTTCGACTAGTAGAATTGAAGATCGAAACTCCAAATTTCGAATGTAATGGCTAGTGACAGTCATGTAGCTTTCTGCAGTTAATGCTGAGGTGACGGCTACATTAAAATGCACAAAACTCATCAATGCACGATAACCTGAGCCCAACGCATAATTTACAGGCTGTGATCTGTGGTACACAGCAACTCACTCTGCTGTTCAGCATATAGTGTATTGCATTTCCTCGCACTGCTAACAAACACGGTCCATGTTGCTTGATTTTTCTTTTCTTCACCCGAAACAGAGGGAGGTTTCAGCTTCAAATGGGGTAGCATTGCTCAAGTGCTGCTTTTACACTTTAGCTTAGTATTGGAGTTTACATTTAACTGTGACAGGAGTTATTCATGCGAAATGATTGCAGGCATTACTTCTATTCGATTGCTCCATCTTCAAAATATGGGTCCCTTTACTGCTCTGGAAAAGTATTGACCAAAAATCATGATAATGACAGTGAGGGGGTCATGGAATATTTAGATTTTTTTGTTATTATTCCTGAAGGCACAGAAGGCAAAGCTCTATGGTGGACACAAGTAACAGAAAATAATAATAACTTCCTTCTGGCTTTTATGAGTGAAGTAAAAGGCACCCTGGGAGATGAGACGTGAATTTACATGCAAAAGACTATTGTTAAGGCTACACAAAGCTACGTATCTGTGGTTTCAGTTTAAAGGCTGGTGTACCGGCGCCAAAAGTAATGGGGCTGAGTTTAAAGACCACAACTAAAAAATATTAACAGATTAACAGGAAGATATATGCTTAACAGTAAAAGAATCTTATCTTTTTCATATTTAATCCTTTAATATTTTTCACAACCCTGGGGCAGACACACATAGGGAAAGGGAGAAAGAAGGAGAAATGTAGGAGGGATAGTTCAGTCTTAGTGGGCCCACTTGGGGGTCCCACTTGGGGCGGCCTATTAGCCAGAGGGAAGGAATGGAAAATGGCACATACAGAGGACAATGAAAGGCGTAAATTTATTCTAAAGGCATTATAACTAATAATCTAGAATTGGAAATGGTGTATTTACTGGCCATTTAATTGTGCGATCCGAAATTTGGCATAACTGTTTTGACTAACAACATATTATTAATCAGCATTCTGATCAGTAATGTTGAGTAATTGACAAAGTTGCAAGCATGGAGACAATGCTAGATCCTATTCACGTGACAGTTTTAGAACAACGTGGACTATAGCAGAGATAATGTCAGCTGATATTGCGGGAAAGGGAGAGGGAGAGTAGTTCTTCTATACTGACTTCAGAGATTTCTTGTTGCATAACTTGGCTGAATAGTATATGTGTTTTCTGGTAGCCCTGAGTTCGTTCCTCTCACCTGATAGATGCTGCAAGAAAATACAATTTATTCAGTTACCAAAACCAGATTCTCAAAAACATTCATCTAATTTTTCTCAATGGTACATTTACAATACTCAAACAAGGTCAAAATGGTTCTCTTTGGTTGGTATCCATCTCATTTTATGTTTTTTTTTTCTCATTCATGGCTTCCATGGAAGAAAACAGGATATGTAATGCTCCTGTCACTGTGGTGGTTACAACAATGACACGCCATTATATAATATCTGCTTAGAGAGATAATTACGACTAACTGTGAAAAACCAGGCAATATTGCTTATTTTATTATGGCACATATGGCTATTCAGGATATAGAGTACGTTTTATAGGTGGATTTCAGTTTTAAAGCAATCTAAGGATGAGCAGGAGAGCGATCAACAAAGGCATTAAAATATATACAAGACAATTTTGTTGAAATGTAAATTTTCAAGTTAAAAGCCAACTGAACAGCAATCCATCTGATGTGGGAGATCATATTGTGATCATATTATCATTATCTTTATTTGTTTTCGACTTTCTTCTGTGAGCTCTTTAACATCGAAAGAAAAATACATTTAGTTCGCAAATTCATAAGAAAACCGGGAAATGCGCTTGTACTGGATTTTGTTTCAACCTTGCCCTTCTTTAATATCAAATATGTTTCAGAAAGAATACCAGGCCATTCAGATCATGTCAATATCGAATATTCAAAAGGATTCTGATGATTTTTAGTATTAAATACACAACATTAAGACTTTAGCTGTTTAAACAATTTCAAACTGTAAGCGTTGTAACAGTTTGTAACAATGCAAACATGATTTTATGACTGGCATTGTATTTCTGATTGTATAAGCCAGGATACCAAAGGCATCAACACATTTATGATTTTGGAGAATTTAACAATCAAAAAACTTTTAGAACTTGCAAAAATATAGATGGAAAAAAATCTAAACAAGGACTAGCAGATCATTAAAGATATTCATTGACTCACTAATGGGATTTCTATTGAATAGCTGCATAATTCAGTGCACTTAAGGGGAGCCTGTATATCGGTTCTGTTTTTATAGCAATAGTCTGTCTGATTATAACACAATGGTGATATTACAAGCCAGAATCGCCCCAGAATATTAGGTGGCTTCTCTGAGACAAATATATTTCTATATGGACAAAAAAATTGGGACACCTACAGGAGCTCTTATGACATTCCATTCTAAATCCATAGGCATTAATATCGAGTTGGTCCCCCCCTTTGCAACTATAAATGCTTCCACTCTTCTGGGAAGGCTTTCTACAAGATTTTGGAGTTTGTCTTTTGGAATTTTTGCCCATTCTTCTGGAAGCGCATTTGTGAGGTCAGACACTGATGTTGGACGAGAGGGGCTGGCTCGCAATATCCATTCTTGTTCATCCCAAAGGTGTTCAATAGGTTGAGGTCAGGGCTCTGTGTGGGCCAGTCAAGTTCTTCCACACCAAACTCATCCAACCATGCCTTTATGGACCTTACTTTGTACACTGGGGCACAGTCATGTTGGAACAGAAATGGGCCTTCCACACACTGGTTCCACAAAGTTGGAAACATGGAATTTTCCAAAATGTATTGGTAAGCTGAGGCATTAACATTTCCCTTCAGTGGAACTAAGGGGCCTAGGCCAACAACCCCATAGCATTATCCCACCTCCACCAAACTTTTCTATTGGCACAATGCAGTCAGGCAGGAAACGTTCTCCTGGCATTCACCAAACCCAGACTCATCCATCCGACTGCCAGATAGAAAAGCGTGATTCGTCACTCCACAGAACACATTTCCACAGCTCCAGAGTCCAGTGGTGGCGTGCTTTACACCACTCCATCCAACTCTTGGCATTGTGCTTGGTGATGTAAGGCTTGCATACAGCTGCTCGACCATGGAAACCCATGTCATGAAGCTCCCGGCACACAGTTTTTGTGCTGATGCTAATGCCAGAGGAGGTTTGGAACTCTGCAGTTATTGAGTCAGCAGAGCGTTAGCAACTTTTACGCACTATGCGCCTCAGCACTCGGCGACCCCGCTCTGTGACTTTACGTGGTCTGCCACTTCGTGGCTGAGTTGCTGTGGGAAGAAATTTTTTGTTGCAACGGTGGCATCCTATTACGGTACCACGCTCTGATTCAGTGAGCTCTTTAGAACGACCCATTCTTTCACAAATGTTTGTAAAGGCAGACTTTATGGCTAGGTGCTTGATTTTATATACCTGTGGCAACGGGGCTGAATGAAACACCTGAATTCAAGGATTAAGAGCTGTGGCCCAATACTTTTGTCAATATAGTGTATATATAAAAAGAAGAGAATTCAGAGAAAAGAGATGTTAAACCCATACTCGAATTTGTGGCAGCAATGAATCAATAAAACATTTTTGGCAGGAAAATTTACACCATGTTTTATTAGTTCTTTTATTTTGCTGTTGTTTTTTTTTTTTGTTTGTTTCTTACCCATTTCTGTAATGATTGAATTGGTTTCTAAGAAGGATTCACTGACAAAAGTGCGGTGAAACAAGGAGAACATTGTTGTATGTATGCAAATGGATTCATTGGCATGCTGTCTCCTTGTCTATTGCATTGATTGATAGTCTGAAAAAACAGAGGAGGATCGGCACATTCTTCTTCAGGTCAATCATTCACTTGACTAGTTAGCCATCAGGATGGGCCAGATACCGAAAAAGGCCACTCTGCTGTGGAGAGAGATGACAAATAGAATGTTTGTGTGCTGGACTTGACAGCTGTGACAAAAAAGACAGCAAGTTCTCGGTTTCACACGTCAGTGGCAGGGCATTCATAATTTGGTTGTAAAATATTCAAATTTTAAAGAGTAAGTATCTGGGACTTTATCCTAACTGAAAAATCTTATTTAAAAAACTAGAATTCCAAGGTTCAGTTAAGGAAAATTACAGCAAAGGGATTTCTAACTCTTTTCTGTCATAGGAAATATGACAGAAAGGACAGAACTTATGGCTTGTAGGAATAAAAATTTTTTGCAAGCTTTAGTAACATTTCTCCAGGTAAAATTGACATGTTGGGGCTGCTAATTTACAATCAATTTTTATTTTACACTAAAGGGCAATACAATATTTCCCGGGCTGACTGTGGCAAGTAAAAACTCTCCCTTGGCTGGCAGGAAGAAACCTTGAAGCTAATAAACTGTGCTGCTACTGTATGATAAAAAATAAAAAAAAAGTTTCCCTTGTAGATGGAGATACTCAGAATTTAATTAATAAACTTAACCATTTTAACAGTTGAAATGGTATTTCCTCTTTGGTGATGATTATTATGAACACTGTTTATGCTTGTGCAGTAGCCTCACGATAGCAAGCAGGCACTGTTTGTCACGTAGGAGACTGTTTACACGTGGATCTACGCTTTTCAAAAATATTTAGCACTTTAATATGCCCTGAAAGAAGCACAGTTACTGCTCAACACCAAAATTGCATTAACCATAGATTAAGTTTTGCTTGGATTGCACCAGTTTTGCAGTTCACGTTGCACCTGTCTGTACGAAAGGCAGCTTGCTGTTGAATGACTAAGTATAAGTATAAGGGTTTCTGTGAGGAGAAAAAGAGTGAGCAAGAGAAAACTGAGTCAAAGCAAAACAAAATGGTCTTAAATTTGTTTTGCACTGAAGGGCCATTTGCTGCTAACCTTTTGGTCCTGATTGTGGTTTTTGTGTTCCAAGATAAATTTCAAATTTGTGGTTTGAAAGGACTGTAATAGGACTTTACTTTTGAAGTAAACATGGGAAGTCACTGGGGGATACAGAAAAATTCAAAGCAAATGTTATTGTGTTTTAATTAAATCCTTATCTTTCATTATAATAATTTTCTCAGTTGTCATTGTCATTATTTCTATATATATATATATATATATATATATGTTTTCAAGTTAAAACTGATGTAACATTCGTGGCTCCTGTCCATGATTCAATAGTGAGTAATTGACAAATGTAGTTTTGTTGTACCAATAAGCAGAGAATGATTGTTATATTTAAACTTAAAATTAGATTTCCTTCAAAAAAGAACAAAGGCTACATAATTGCAGTCAATTTTGTATGCTGTTTTTCTTTTTGTGGAATGATTGTTCTAAAGCATTGAAATGAAAGCATTCTAATCACAGTGTGGGTTTCTGGAATTAAATATCAGTCTCACAGATGCGTTCATTGATGGTGTAAATGGATTTTGAACAGGCAGATCCCACCCTATTAGTAACTCTTCCTCAACAAATTCGTTAGTAACAGTCCTTTCGAAATGTGTTGTTTTCATTACTCAGTTATTATTTATTTGTATTCTGGACCCTGCTTAAAGTAACGGTAAAGATTATTAATTTGAAAGCAGTCCAGAGTTATGTATTATTTTCACTTACAAGTATGGATTACATACCTATTTTAAGTGGTTTTCCTTGGTTGAAAAATTAAAGACAATAACCTGTGACCTCTGCTGAGTAATGCAATAATAATGTTATTCATTTTAGTTAATCTTACAGAATTAGTAGGACGTTAGCATGCACAACCTCATAAAATCTACATGTCTGTCGTGCGTACTCTTTGCTAATTTACCACAAACCTGTACCACACAAAATATTTTCTTCATTGTCATGGTAATGGTTTCTCCTATTGTGTACATAAACAGTCATTTATTATCATTAATTTTCTCTCCAGATAAACTACTTAGGGAAAATTGCTTCTAGCTTATAAATCTACACGTGGAAATTTTTTCCTTTACTTATCGTACAGCTAGATATTTATTAAAAACAAATCTGTACAATAGGAAACAATAGAACCATACACGCGCACACACCATTGTGTAATAAAAAATGCTTTTTCTCCTCCTCATTGGGAAAACACTTACAGTGCAAGTTAGGGTACCCCTTTTTTACCCCAGATTTAACTTTTTGTGAGATGTTTTCCAGCTGAACAGATAAAATGTTTATCACTTCTTGCAGGTGTCCCAGTGAATCCCAATGCATTTTAGCTGTCTTTGTTAACCAGTGCAAATGATCGAATCCCTTATGCTACAGAACTATTTGCAGAAGAAAGCACAAAGTCTTAGAAGAACAGTTTCGGGAGCTAGCTGTTAGCCATAGGCTCGCTTGAATGTCTCAGAAATGACTTTACTGTTTGAGTAATCTTGAGAGCTGGGATTGGAGCCCTCTGAACAAGATACAATTTTTTGTTGAAAGAAACCCCTGTAACTGCTTAAAATAGCAATTAAATCTACAACTACATCCTCCACCAGTTGCCATTTTCTATTTGTCACAAGTAGAAGAAATCAAATGGAAAATAAAGACAGACGTAATTGTGATCTAATCAGCTAGCTAACATTATTCACGTGCAGGGGGACATGGCTGCAATCTATGAGTAGCACGCACAAAAACTACAAAAATTGGCAGAGCGATACTAAAGTCCTCTAGTTTCATCAGGAGACCCTTCAGAAAGAGAAGAGGAGATACCTGATGGTTTCTCTGTAAGGAGGCCTATGAATGTTTTGATTAGTCAAGACAACACCCCCTGGTTGAAAGTTAACCCTTTCACCACAAAAACCAAAAAATCTATTTCCAAACGGACTCTGTCGCACTGTGTTGTGCAAGTTGTGAAAGAAATTTAGTGAATGAGTTTTAAATGGGATTTTCCAGGTAAAACAGCAGTCCTGCACAAGCAACGAGGACATTTCTGTCTGGTAGGAAAAGCGCAATTTCAGAGGAGAGATATTTTTTGAATAAGTTGAATAACTTTTATTGCTTCACTTTTTTATTTATGTTAAATACAATAAAATAATAATGATTGTGTAATTATGTAACAACGCAATTTTGTTATTTGGGATAAATAGTTTGTCATTGAATTATTTTACAACTTTTTTGAAGGGTGCATAGGTGGCTTGGTTATTTATTTATTCGCACACACTCATACACAGACACACACATACACACATACTAATAGACAAAAACTATATGGACAGAAACATTGGGCCACACCTCTTAATCATTGAATTCAGGTGTTTCATTCAGTCCCATTGCCACAGGTATATAAAATCAAGCACCTAGCCATGCAGTCTGCCTTTACAAACATTTGTGAAAGACTGGGTCGTTCTAAAGAGCTCACTGAATCAGAGCGTGGTACCGTAATAGGATGCCACCGTTGCAACAAGTCAGTTCTTGAAATTTCTTCCCTCCTAGATATTCCACGATCGTAAAAGTCGCCAACGCTCTGCTGACTCAATAACTGCAGAGTTCCAAACCTCCTCTGGCATTAACATCAGCGCAAAAACTGTGCACCGGGAGTTTCATGGCATGGGTTTCCATGGTTGAGCAGCTGTATGCAAGCCTTACATCACGAAGCACAATATTGAGCGTCGGAGGGAGTGGTGTAAAGCACACCGCCACTGGACTCTGGAGTAGTGGAAATGTGTTCTGTGGAGTGACAAATCACGCTTCTCTATCTGGCAGTCTGATGGACGAGTCCGGGTTTGACAAATGCCAGGAGAACGTTTCCTGCCTGACTGCATTGTGCCAACTATAAAGTTGGGTGGAGGAGGAATAATGCTATGGGGTTGTTTTTCTGGGGTTGGCCTAGGCCCCTTAGTTCCACTGAAGGGAAATGT
>JAOVYW010018606.1:0-34455 GCA_025775045.1 Hiodon tergisus | reverse complement strand
ACACACACACACACACACACACACACACACACACACACACACACACACACACACACACACACACTTTTCAAACGACTGGTGGTAGTCTGTTGTGCACCCCTGAGGGACGCGTACGTCACTTCTTCGCTGCAGTTAATTGGGGCTATGAAATATTCAATTCCTTATATGGAGGCAAGAAACATTCAGAACGTTGAGCTCGGAATTCTCCCCATAAGATACTTTACTTAACTTGACACTTTGTATAGGAGAGTCGGCTAAATGAAGGTATAATAATACTAAACTTAATAATACTAAATAAAGCCACTAATTATAATAATTATACAAATGTTATTAAATGTACATGAATCGACTAGCAATCCTCTGTGTATTTTCTCAGGATCTGAATCCTTTGTGAACTCCTGTTCTGTTTTAGGCTCCAACATCTGTACGTCTCGAGGTGTCAGCACCTGTAAGCAATGTCTAGCGATTCACCCAAGCTGCGCATGGTGTTTTCAGGAAGTGAGTCCACTGTATCCATTTTCCATTGCCTCAGTCGGTCCAGCATGATTTGTTTGGGAGGGTGTTCTCCATTTATCCTTCATTTCTTCCACACCACTCTGCAGTTCATTTAAACAAATGCTGAAGAGGACGGAAGGGCAGTTAACCATTCCATTCTCATTAACAGTCTGGGAAGTTTTATTTTTGGTCCAGGCTAATGTTCAAAATCCACCAGTTTTAAAACCATTCCATTGCATTGTCTCATTAATAGTCTGGGAAGTTTTATTTTTGGTCCAGGCTAACGTTCAAAATCCACAAGTTTTTTAAAACGTCTGTGCTTATTCAAGTACAACAAGTTAATAAATGAGGAAAATCAATAATGCTATGCTATTTTAAAAGTGACATAATAACATGGCACAAAACTGAAGTAAAACTGCAATTATGGTTTTTTTGTTTTTGTTTACTGCATTGCTTTATGGGCTGTGGCAGTCTCAGGTATATCACTGAACTACAGATTATTTGACATTCTATATATCTCAACTTCTTTCAAAAACCTGCAAGTTTTGGTTCAGGTGTGGTCTCCCTGCATAACCTGGTCCAGGCTTCTAAGTCTCTGGAAGGTTTCTGCTGGATATATTTTATTCTGAATCCTATTAGTTGAGTTTACTGCTGCAAGTTGGAGGGAATGTCTACAAGAAAAGTAGAATTAAGAAGCAAGGGAACAACACCATTCCTGGCTAGCGTTGCATAGCCTCAGTCCATTTGGCTTTAGCCTTATACTAACACAAAGATCTATTTTAAAATTAGTGTTAGGTACACGGTTAAAAAATTCTGTAAATGTAATATACTGCTTTATTATTTTGTTAATCAAAATGCTTATTGGCATGTTGGGATAACAGTAAAATAAGTCATTAGGAGAGGATGGTAATTTAATGTAATATTTTGACAATCAATAAATTTATGTATCTTACAATTACAGTCATATCCTGTATCCTGTCTTTTGATTAAATGTACAATAATTTACCGGAAACCCAGCAGAAATTTACTGTGAAATGTACATTGCAAGTGCAAGCATTTGGCTAATGAAACATCCTTACTAGAACTGTGGTATGACAAAACGAACATGGTGTAATATGGTCATGATACCTAGGTTTCTTTTCTAGTGAAATCCTTTTCAATTCCAATTGATCCAATTGTCCCTCCTGGACAATATCATGTTTAGAATAATTGTGCTGAAGAATTGAATGTTTTTGATGGAAAACTTAAAATTATGTGCAGCAGGGAGTGTACTGTCTGCTTATTGATAATTAGGCATATCTGAAATTGTTTCCTGAAATAAAATACAATGTCATCCTCCTTGGTCCCCTTCATTTATCAGTAGTTATATTTAAAATTCCATTGTCTTCCACTACAATGATTCCCTTTATTCACTCTACCAGACTTTTGGGCTAGGAGGAACCAGTTCATCCCGCTGTGATCTAAAGACTAATCTGCTGGCAGCAGGATGCACAGCAGAGGCTCTAGAGTTCCCATCCAGTACACTGAAGGTGACAGAGAACCTTCCTCTCAGCGATAAAGCCTCTGGAGCAGCCATCGACATCACACAGATCCAACCTCAGAAATTACGAATCACTCTGAGACCAGGTGAGTAATGACCACTGTGACCATGTTCCATACTCACAAACACAGACAAACTCACACACTTACACAGCACCCACAGAGAGACACACACATTCTCATTCACATAAACACACATATGTGACACACACACACACACACACACACACACACACACACAGCACCCCCAGAGAGACACACACATTCTCATTCACATAAACACACCTATGCATCACACACACTTACACAGCTTCAAATTCATTACATCATCCTATAATCTCAGACCAGCTGCGTAAACACTGTCATTTTGACTACACCTAACAACCAGTTTGATTGAAGGTTAACCTTTTGCTGACTTTAGTTTAATCTGTGCGGACATTTTTAACTATAAACTTTGCACATGAATCCTAATTTTCAAAGGATGTCCATGTTTTTAAATTTAAAAGA
This sequence comes from Hiodon tergisus, assembly GCA_025775045.1. NCBI lineage: Eukaryota > Metazoa > Chordata > Actinopteri > Hiodontiformes > Hiodontidae > Hiodon > Hiodon tergisus. The sequence continues at coordinate 31,914 of JAOVYW010018606.1, read as the reverse complement.
GATATCCATAAACAAAGAAGTCCCAAAAAACACTTGAAATGTACATACCATGCAATTAGAAAAGAAAAATATCTAAAAGTGAATTTCCATGGGTATGGGCCAGAATGTTTGTTCTTTAGGTAGCTAAAATGTTACATTCACTCTGTGTTGAAATGGCAACACATTCAATCTATATAAATAATATAAATTGCCTTTAATGAGTTGAGTCTGGCCCTATAGCAACTGACACTAATTTAGCCATCCGTACTTCCCCACCCCATCTCATGGTTTGCGTTTGTTCTTGATCATGTATGACAAATGGCGTTATTTTTCTCGCTGCTTCTTCTGCAGACGACTCAAAGCGTTTCACGGTGAAGGTGCGCCAGGTAGAGGACTACCCTGTGGACTTGTACTACCTGATGGATCTCTCCTACTCCATGAAGGACGACCTGGTGCGTCTCCGTGCCTTGGGCAATGACCTGGCTCTAGCCATGGGTCGCACCACCAGCAACCTACGTATGGGCTTTGGGGCCTTCGTGGACAAGCCCCTTTCCCCTTACATGTACATCTCGCCCAAGGAGGCAGTGGAGAACCCGTGCTTTGGGTGAGGAATTCAGATGTCGGCATTTCTGTTGCAATAACTTTATTCAGATTCCATTTAAATCATAGAGATGGAATATTTGGCTAAAGCAGTGAAAATACTGTGAAAGGGTAATTGAAATAATAGAGAAATGTGCCTTTTTTATTGAATGGCTCAGTTAACTGGATTTTCTTCTCTGTCCCCAAAGACATTTTTAGAGGGTGTTTATTTAAATACATGTCTAAGTAACCTCCACCTGTTTCCCTTTGGTGGTAGGATCCAGGCAACTTGCCTGCCACAGTTTGGATACAAGCACGTGCTCTCCCTAACAGAAGAAGTGAGCCGCTTCACAGAGGAAGTGAGGAAGCAGCGCGTGTCTCGGAACAGGGACGCCCCCGAGGGAGGATTTGATGCAATCATACAGGCAGCTGTCTGCAAGGTGACGCACCCTATGTGCAAAGAGTAATGTCACTGAAAATATTAGCCTCCTTTGAGCGAATAGACTGATTCTGATAAGCAATTGCCTTATCACCTCTTTTATGTACATTCACATGCATTCAAAAGTATACGTTTTGGGAACGTATACAGCAATTGGGGCTGTTTCAAAAGCACTTTCTTTCTCGAGGCTACCTAATAAAAATGTTCTAAATATAAAATGTTCTAAACGTGAACAAGAATTTAGCAAAAAATATCAATAAAGTTTTTTTTCTCTCACTCCATTCACAGGAGAAGATTGGCTGGCGGCAAGGAGCCTCTCACTTGCTGGTGTTCACCACCGATGCCAAGACGCACGTGGCCCTAGACGGCCGCTTGGCTGGAATCGTTCAGCCCAACGACGGACAGTGCTATGTGGGCGCGGATAACAACTATGACAAGTCTACTACACTTGTGAGGAGTGTATAAGTGCCCTTTGTGTCTGTGGGGTGTGTGCCAGATCCATAGTGTGATCTTTGTACATCAGTAGACAGAATTAGCGGCATGAATGAAAAAGTATGACTCAATGCATTTATTGTGACTTTTCAAGGCCTTTTTTTGTGCAGGACTATCCCTCCCTCGCCCTGATTACAGAAAAGATGTCAGAAAACAACATCAACCTGATCTTTGCTGTAACCAGTCCAGTAGTACCACTCTACCAGGTGAACATTGCCTGCCCAGGTCTCCAAAAATGTCATTGAGACAACCTGTTGGTCTTTTTGGTGAAAGTTGCCATTGTCGTCTCACATTATTGTAAAGGTTTGCGGTTTGTTGCCTTAGGTGTCTCCAGCTGCTAAAGGAAAAACATCTGCACTCTTGTGATATATTCCTGTATGGTTATTGAAATAGATTCCTAACATTATGCTAATTTTGCTCTAATATTCACCTTTGACGCCTTAAAAAACAACAACTTATTCAGGGTTTCTTGAGGCCAGCGTCGGCGTAATGGGCGGGCCTTGGGGGTCCAGGCTTGCCAAAAAGGTCACTGTGCCCCCTCAGCTGAATTCTCTCCCTGAGATGATGTTAATTATACACTTAATAAAAGCTATGTGAGGTGAACAAAATGCTCCCTTGTCAAAGTTGAGTGCCCGTCCGTTCCTTATGTTCCTGCTTGAGGCACACACGAATGACTGAGATCACACGCTTTCACCTACAGAACTACAGCGAGCTGATTCCAGGAACCACAGTGGGAACACTGTCGGATGACTCGGGCAATGTGGTTCAGCTCATCCTGGATGCCTATGCAGTGAGTACCAGTCAGCTTCGGAGAGGCCACATGAATTCTCAGTCTGGAATGAAACTCACAGTCCTCAGCACAGATGTAATACAAATACGAGGCTTGTGTATGTTAGCCTAAAAGTCTTAGCCAGAATGCCTCAGACTATTTTGTCGTGGCCTCCCTGTTAAGTACACTGGTCTGGTTGTGTGTTTGGGACAGAAAATCCGTTCTAAGGTGGAGCTGGAGCTGCTGGACGTGCCAGAGGAGTTGTCCCTGTCGTTCAACGCCACCTGTCTCAATGGAGAGGTCATCCCAGGGCTGAAGTCCTGTTCCGGCCTCAAGATCGGAGACACCGTATGTTTTGTCGAATACCACACCTTTCCTTCCAGCATCCCTTCACTGATTTTCCTGGCCCTGTGTTCTTTTCCATCACTAAGCAAAACCAGATATAGCACTTAGGAGAGAGGCTGTGTTAATCACGTTGTTAATATAAGGTAAAAATGTGGCCCCAGGGCTTGGGCTAGGTTAAGCTGTTCCATGAACGAGAGGCAGATGTGCTTCCCTACCCATAGCACTTCAGACTTGAGAGTTCGCTGTGCTATGCCTTGGGGAGCTGGTTGGGAGTGTTGCATCTCAAAATCCACTTCTGAGCCTCTGACCCACCCATTTACGCTACTGCGACTCGGGAGGCCTGAGTCAGCCCTGTTGGTTACCACCCTGCTCTGTCTGTCTGGAATGTGTCAGAGGGATCATCCAGAGATGCATTAGTCACCAAGGGTGTTTGTTTTCTGCCACACACATATGAACACACAGATATACGCTAAGCTAACAGTAAGGACTTTGTTTATATTTTCACCAGAGATATTTATTGCACTATGACATAGTTAACCCCTGCTTATACTCTGTGTTTCCCCCCTTCTTGGTACCACCCACGTTTAGGTGTCCTTCAACGTGGAGGCCAGGGCACGGGGCTGCCCCAAAGAGAAGTCTAGGACCTTCACTCTCAAACCAGTGGGCTTCAAGGATGCTCTGGAGATTACCGTGGATTTCCAGTGCGATTGCCAGTGCGAGGCCAGCGCCCAGCCTGACAGCCCCGTCTGCAACCAGGGCAATGGAACATACGAGTGCGGCATCTGTCAGTGCCACCCGGGGCGTCTGGGCCCCCGCTGCGAGTGCGCAGAGGGCGACTACAGCTCCAGCGAGCAGGGCAACTGCAGCCCGGCCCCCGGCGCCCCAGTCTGTAGCGGGCGGGGGGACTGTGTCTGCGGACAGTGCGTCTGCCACAGCAGCGACTTTGGCAAAGTTTGGGGCAAGCTTTGCGAGTGCGACGACTTCAACTGCCTGCGCTACAAGGGGGAGCTGTGCTCAGGTGAGAGCTGTTTCGCAAGAACGGGACCTGATAGTTGGTTAAGATGTCTCAGACATTAATATGCAGTGTAAAGATAAAAGCTTAACGTTCCACATCTTCTACAACGCAATATATGATTGTGGATATGACCACAAGGTGATTATTTTTTCACATTTCTATATAATATATATATATATACCAATAGGCAGTATTAGTCACACAAACTATAAAATAAATGTAAATTGATTAATTCTTTAAAAAATTAATAAATCAACATACTACCATCAGTTAATTAAAATACATATGTCTGTCCGGTTGGACATGCATTGACATACAACAACCTGCACATGTTCATGTTTGTGAGAAAAATTCTGACCCCTCTCTGCATTTTGTGGTGTTCTTGTCCCGCCTTACCGCTGACCTCACATGGGAAGCATTAGCAGTGATAACATAGTTTCTTTCAAATTATCCTCAGCAAAGTGCTCGATGCACAACAAACATGGTAGTAGCTCACATTAGCGGCACCAGTTGTTGAGCCTGGCCAGGCACAGATGCCAGCCATGCCTTTAGGAGATTAAGACATCAAATGGTGAATTAAACAACAGGTTTCGTCATATGTTTTATTTTGTTTTTTTAGTTTTTTGAGTGGAGTCAAATTCTGAGAAATGTTATGTAGCAACCTGTTTACTATTATTTATTTGACATAGCTTTAGTAAGGGACTTATGCACACTAGTCACCAACAGAGACTTGTTTTGTGGATAGGAATGTTAGGTCATATTTATTTTAGGTCTTTTCATGTGCTTGAGTTTCAGGACTAAAAGAGGATTATTCAAACAGAAAGAATTTAAGGAAGCAATACATTCAGAAAAACATTCAGAAAATGTTTTATTCTGTAATTTGTAGGTTTTGCTGGATAGGAAAATCTTATTCAGTGTGCGACAGGAGGCTAATTTCCTCTCTGTGTTTTCAGTCTCACTTTTGCTTCAGAGTCTTCTATCCCTCCATTAGCTTAGCTCCTGGAATGAGTGGCAGTCTGTGTATTGGTCGGACTCGGTGGATGCAGAAAGCTTCATCCGATTATCAGATTTTAAGACATTTGAACAGCGTCTGGCAATTTCTTAACTATATATTTCCATAGTGATTCATGAGTAATGTAAAACTGCATATTATCAAAAAAATCAATGACTCAATCTTTTATCAGGGACTTGGATATAATAATTATATGATTTGGATTATTAACTTATGGTGATGATAGTGGAATTATATGACAATTACAATTAAAAACTGTAGTTATATTTTGGTGATATATGGATGATTGTCATTTGTGCAGTCTCTCTGTCCTGATAGTTTTCTGATGATAGAACTTCCTGTTCTATTAAAGGTATTCTGGCTAAGCTGTTGGAACTCTTAGGAATGAATGTAGTGATATTATCCTGTAGCTATAATCTCAAGCTGTGCGACTGGTTCATCCTTTGTAGGCAAAAGAAAACACTTGAATCTGGTCATTGTGTCTCTTTGGTACCCAAAACATTGGTGTGTAAGGAAATGTTGACACCCTCACCTCTTGAACTTGGTCACATTTTCAACCCATATTTCCTATGAGGTGCAACCTGGGCCCTAAAGCACTGGAGTCCAAACTTGTAACTATCTTCAATGGATTCTGAGCCAGAAATTCCTCAGGAAAAAGAAAAACGGGCAGTCGGCCATCCCCCTTTTCACTCATCCTGTCAGTTTCTGCCTTGCCCCATCTCTGCCCGTCTCTCCTCTTTAGGAAATAACCTCAACTTCCATATTTAGTATGGGAATGAGAATGAGTAAAACTTGTTTAAAGGGACAACAAGGGCGTTATGGTTTGTGCCGTAAAAGACTGTACTGTGTTACGGAGCCAACCTATCCTATCCTTAAATGTTCTGGACCATGCATCTTGTTTAAGTTCCTGTATAAATCAGGTTTTTAAATGGGTCCTTCAAAAAGTCCATAAAAAGTGAATATTTGTGTCACTGAACACACTAACATTTTAACTAGGTCAGGTTGTTTTGTAAAGGGAAGAAGTTAATGTTTTGACAAAGGCAAAGTGTATCTTTTGCTGGTTTGTGCCATTGCAGACCATTAAAACAAACAGCACTCTGCCTCCGTCACTGCATTATCTAACTCAAAATGTAAACAGAAACTTGAGTCATCTCCGCAGTGCTGTTTCAGCAATGCAAACGACTAACAGTCTTTTCAGAAAAGGCTGCCCGTTTCCCCCTGCTGTTACAATCACATCGGCACAGCCTAGCCTAACATTGATTATTATAAGAAATGCCTTTCTGTATTTTAATACACAGATGTTACTTTGCTAAATATAAACCTGCACTAACAGGGCTTGAATAAGATGACAGGACTTGAGCTCGGCGAGGAAGTAATGTTAAGCTCTGGTGTCACAGTGACATAGCCTGGGGCTTAATCATTAGAGGCAGGAAGTGTCCAGGGTCGACAGAGTAGATAGTGGCTGGTTGCACATTTGATGGTTATTCTCTGGTCGTTGTCTATAAATTCTTCATATGGGTATGCTCTGTGGAGATAAAAACCCCAGTGTGCATTGGTACACATAGACACAGAAATATAGACTAAAGCTTATTTTTACTAACAAAATCTACTGAGAAAACTTGGAGTCCTTGGAAGGACCTTTACTATATATATGTACGTGTGTGTGTGTAGGTATATACACACATACACACAAGGAGATTATCAGTGTGGGCTGACTGTGCTCTTGCCCTCTCTCAGGTCATGGTACCTGCTCCTGCGGGTTCTGCCAGTGCAACTCGGACTGGAAAGGGGAGAACTGCAACTGCTCCACACGCACAGACACCTGCATGTCCAGCATGGGCCTGCTGTGCAGTGGGCGGGGCCAGTGCGTCTGTGGCAGCTGCGAGTGCACCCAGCCCGGCGCCTACGGGGCCACCTGTGACAAGTGTCCCACCTGTCCTGATGCCTGCACCATCAAGAAGTGAGTCTCAGGGTGGGAGTCCTCCAGAGAGTGGCCTCAGCCTTCTATTCCATTCAGTATCATAATTGGTGATTATGATGATGAGGAAGACATGGGTGTACACGAAGGGCATCTTGGTGTCGTTGCAGGGACTGTGTGGAGTGCAAACACTTCAAGAGAGGGAGGCTCTTTGAGGAGAAGTCCTGCATGCGGATCTGCAGAGACGAGATCCAGCTAGTTGACGACCTGGGTGAGAAACGCAAACAAACAATTCCAAACACAGGTTAAAGAACTTAAATTAGAAATCACAAACCTAATCCTAGAGCACCCTAAGCATTTATACCGATTCCTCATAAATCTGGAAGGTCCAGGCAAAAATTTGCTTTTATAAAAATGTAGCCTCATTATGAAAGGTGGCCAAGAAAATATAATAACCTTTTTTGGTATTCTTATACATGCATACTTGCATCAGCATGGATGATCCTGTGTTACCAGTATGCCCATGAGATGCACATATAAATATATACAAACAAGGTGAAGGGTTAATGTCGGCTGACTCCCAAAAGCATATGCAGTGCATTTGCATCATAGCGCTTCATGTCGGCTGTCCTCTGGATGGGAAGATCCCAGACAATCTCCGCTCTGTTCTTACAGCCTCCCTGCTTTGTGGCTCCTCTTTTGTCCTCCTGCAGTCTTCCACGATAAGAACGCTGTGAACTGCACGTACAAGGACGAAGATGACTGCGTAGAGCGCTTCCAGTACTACGAAGACGCCAGTGGGAAATCCATCCTGTTTGTGGTCAAGGAGCCAGGTGAGGGCAAGGGGCAGGAGATCTTTCTCTCCCATACACCAACACATGTACATTTTATATGCACTACTAATGTGTGATCATTTGCTTTGTAAAAGTCCCAAGGTGGCAATTATCCCTTAAGAGGTACAGCCAGGTATGTGTGTTTGTGTTTAACACTATTTATTCATAATTATTTTGTCACCAAGGCAACCATAATTACATCATTTGCAATGATTACACTTTATAAATTTATGTGGTTACTGATACTAGTAACTTGCTCAAGGGTACAACAGCACTCAGAAGATTTAAGCCAGCAACCCTCTAGTTACAATACCAAAGCCTTAACCACTGACCTACACAGCTGCCTGAAGAAGTGATAAGTATGGGACAGTGTCAGAGAAAAGAACTGTGTGTTTTATACCCCCCACCCCATACGTTATGGGGCTCCACAGAATTTGGTTTCTGTGCAATGTCCCTGCTGGAGGAAACAAAAATAAATATATTCTAAATACCACAACAGAGCAGGAAGAGCAAAGGGAGATAATGCAGATAATCTTCTTACCTAAAATAATGTGTTTCTGGGTAATGACTCAAGCTATCCTGATGCCACTAAACCTTTCCAAAAATCAATCAGACAAAATGAGAACATACAGAATGAGGCCAGTTAAAACCGGACTCTCCCATTGTTCCAGCTAGCTTTCTTACTTACTGACTCTAGACATAGGAAGGGCTCTGTTTTTGTCATCCCACGCCTCAACTGAGGCAAAACACCAAAATTATTTTAAGAACATTTTGAAAGACATATATTGTGTCTGTCACAACATTGTGACAGACATATTTTGAAAACATGTTAGTGTGAATGAAATACTATTGCTCTTGCAGTTTGTAATCTTGATCTAACAAAAATGCCTTTTATGCATATATATATATACACACACACACACACACACACACACACACACACACACACACAGTGTACTGTACTGTGCAAAAGTCTTAGGCACGTGTAAAAAAATTATGTAAAGCAAAGATGCTTTAAAAAATAATTAAGTTTCAGAAACGAACACAAAAAAATTATTTTATTTGCACGTAGTTGGAATTGCTAGTTGTTCTGATGTGTCTCAGTTCCTGGCTGCAAACCCTACTACCACTCAGGGAACAATGCAGAATGGTTTGTTAATGGTACACAACTGGGCTCCTCACCTGACTTCCAGCCATCTGTCATTTAACACATTGCAATACATGAAACTGGTACGAGAGTTTCAGCGCTGATTGAAGGAGAGGTTCTTCCTGGCAGGACTGCGAGTCTGCAGGCACCTGGGAGGGAAATGGCAGCCTCTATTCAGCAAGGAGCCAAAAGAAACCACACAAACCTCCCAATCCAAGACTGCACTATATCAAGACAGCCAATCACATTATCCCGATTCAGACCTGCGAATCTGAACCATTGAGCTGCTCTGGAAGCCCATCTACATCTGCTTGTTGACTTGCTACAGCCAATTTGCCGTTTTGACAAGAAATCCTGCAGTCACATCCTGCAAGGAAAACCTGCAAGCATGGGCTTTTTTTAATGGTCACATGTGTAATTTGGCGCTTATTAGCTACAGGACCAGCAGAGCTAACATCCCTTGATCAAAAATACCTCTCCTTGTAAAAACATGCAGTAAAAAACATCCCAGTTCCTGAAAATGTTGCTGACACTCCACATACCACCATCAGTGATCTGAGAGAAGAGACGGGGGGCCAACACAGTGAGACCTTTTGCAAAAACAAATTGGCCCTTTCTGCCAACATACATAATTCTATGCTGGTTCTGCATACAGTTGGTGAATCAATGGGGGAACAGAAAAAGAGAGAGACAAGGAATAAAAACTTTTGGATGGTTTAGAAACACAGAGAGAATCTAATACAGAGAGATAGACTGAGTCCTACCAACTGCCATACAGAAAAATATCTATGAAGGCTCTAGTGGCAGGCACACCTATGTTTACAACTCACAGCACATTCAAACAAATGAAATCTGATAGTATAGATAAAACCAAACCAAAGCAGCCGCTGTTTTTTATAAAGAAGCTAGACCAGACGCTCCTTCTACCTTGCATAAGTCTAGAGGATTGTCGCCAGAAATGGGCGTCTTTTTTCTTGAATGTCTGTTTCCTGTTTAAAAAAAAAATCAAACATGTTTTTCGAGAAACGCCCCCTGCTTTCCAGACTGTCCAAAGGGACCTGACATCCTAGTGGTGCTGCTGGCCGTTGCGGGTGCTATCCTTGTCCTGGGCCTAGTTGGACTCCTCATCTGGAAGTTACTGGTTACCATCCATGACCGCCGGGAATTTGCCAAATTTGAGGAGGAGCGGACTCGTGCCAAGTGGGACACGGTAAGGCCTTGCACATACTCACATATGCATTCATACACACACATCCTTAGATCATACATGCACACTTTCGTGGTCACACACAGGTACATGAATATTCACATACTTGTATATTAAACAATACCTAGACACTCAAAGATACTCAAAGATACCTTGCATTTTTAAATCAATTTATTTGCCAACATTCAGGGTTATGCGCATCCATGTAGATTTTATATTTTATTTTATTTTACCTTTATTTTACCAGGTTAGTCAATTGAGAACTAGTTATAATTTACATTAATGACATATCAATGAAAAACGCTTTCAATCTACCCTAGTTGAAGTCATCGTTGCAAGTCATTTAAGTCATTAGCTATTGAAAACTGGAGTGAGGTTACAAACAAAAACCCTGCAGACCTTCGGTATAACCAGTGTGGATAAAAAAAAAACTGAACTGCAGATAATGCACTACTATTGAAATGATGGAGGAACCAACTGAGTATAATATTGTTATCTGTATCCTTACCTACTGCTTGGGCCACATTGTTTATACAGATAGATAAAGTTATAGTTACTAAAACAGAATAAACACGAGACATACTTGCCAGGCTACATAGCGTCCTTCCTCCTTTCTTTTTTCCAAGAAGCCCTCGACTTCCTGGCTTTTAAATTTCACCCGACTAATGGCAGGTTGGTGCTGGAGACAAGGCGATCATTAACTCCAGGAATACCCTTCAGTGCTACAAGCTACTAACAAGATTAATCCAAGAACAACTATTTCTAAAGCAATCTATAAGGTTTTCAACAACCTATACACACTCATTCCTTATATATGCAATATACCAGTCAATATAGCAATGTCTAGTTCCTTACAACACAAGCAAACAGAGTGGTTAAGTGATTTAATACATTCACTTGTGTACACATTTTTTGTCCGCATGTTGAAAAAAATTTAATGAACACCGTCCTATATTTAAATTCATGTTTTCACTAGAATTTTTTGAGGTTATTCTGTTCTTGGGAAATGTTTGGTGGTGGTAAAGGAAGTAGGAAGGAGTCTGCCAAAACAGTTGCTATTGTGGCTTATTGTTTCACACAAGAAAAACAAAATAATGTCTCCCTTTGCTGAAGTGTGTGTTGTTTAAAATTAGGCAACATTAATTAGGCTTTACTGCCACAATTTCCTCACTGTCGGCAGCTCAACCCACATCAGGATTGTCTCTGTAATCACTGCTCTTTCGCAGCGGAGTTTGGCTAATCCTTTTTGTTCTGTTTTGCTCATGCTTTAGTCAGTGGTCAACCATATTCTTTTGCAATAGCAGCATTAGGTGTTTATACATGCTTCCACTTGTGTGTAAATGAAAAATAGGTGACATACAGCATTCATATGTACAGATCAAAACATGAGTTTTCTCCCATGTTGCAGGGGCACAATCCACTCTACAAAGGAGCCACATCCACCTTCACGAATGTGACTTATCGTGGAAATAAGGACTGACATTGGCTCCGGCCATGCCATGCCAGCTAAAGTTGCCTGTAATGGAGTAGGGTGGGGCATAGGGACCTATGTTTTCATCACTCCAGTTCTTACTGGGTGCTAGAGTATTATTTTAATTTTAATGTGCAAATTCTACTGTCAAAGGACAGGATGATGATGTATTGCTATTTTTTTTTTTTTTTTTTATGTAGAAAGCTTCCCTTACCCTTTATAAACCCAAATACTTGGTTTCTATACCATACTGTTACACCTGGTAGTAAAGGATGGGGGAGTTCTCCTACATACCCCAGCTCCATCAATTAGGTAGCCTGAAGGTCTTATGGAGGCTGGAACATTAATGTGGTAGTATTCAAAAAAACATTCACGTCCAGCTGTGTGTAGCTATTAAAAACAAACTGTGCTTTTGATACTTACTTTAGAAACATGACAAGCTAAAATGAACTCAATCTACTGGCAGATCTTACTCTGTCTTCCAGAATACAGCATCTTGGGAAATCTTTCTGGCAAACTTTAAACTCTGAAGGCTTATTACAACACAGCGTTACAAGCACGTTTTAAAGGTCTGGCTCAATCAACTGCTGTTAGCTACAGTTTCACAGGATGCACTGGGAAAGCGAGCAACTTGATAAACTTTGACCACCAGATGTGTATTTTGTGTCCATCAGAGCAGTTGGCTTTTGACAGATAAGGAGTATTCTGTAGCTGCAGAACAATATTCTCCTTAGCTGATATACATGGTATATTGAGCCTGCTCTTACTGTTATATTTTGAACAGTTTTAGGGAATTTCTGTCAATCTAACTTTGCAGGTCATTTGACAGAAACCTTTGTGGTGTTAACAAAAACATTGATGCTGTGGAAGGAAAAAGCAGTATGTGACATTTCTTAGTCAAAATATTTTCTTCCAACACATTTGGAAGAAACCTGGCCTTGATGTGCGAATGTCTTATCTAATGAGTCAAGAAATGTATTTGTGACTTAAATATAAAAATGTTAATTTTAAAAAAACTTTTATTGTATTTTCATTGTTATGTTTTATTAATGTGAACTGGAGTCTAAATAATTTCGCCCCAAGTTTGCATGCGTTTCCTCCTATGTTCCAAATTCTTGTTATTGTGTCTTCTGCACTGCGATGGAACACTCTCCTTTCTTGGGTAAATCTTGCCTCGCCCTCTGTCTTCTGAGTTAAGCGCCAACTCAACACTGAATTATGTTATTTGTTTTTGTAAAATGATTGAAAGAATGTGTGATAATAATATAATAGATTAATGAGCATTATCACTGCAGTTGAACAAGCAACGTACAAATTTGGGGTGTGCCAACCTAACTCTAACAGAACTATGCAAAAGTTGTCATTAGTCAGTGTCACAGGAAAGTATAACTTTGAACCTCACATTGTAACACTCCCAAAAAGTACATGGTAAATATTAAAGTCTTAGTGTTAAGACTTAAGGTGTTTTCTTTATGTGTAACTCTTCAGCCTCTCATCTGTGACTAAGGGGAGATGCCTAGCATTGAAGAATGTGGGGGGAAACTGTCTTTATATTGCTGATGTTTTTTATTTTTTATTTTGGCATAGTGGTTATACTTTTCATAAACATATTCTGCAACAAATTCTGCAATATAACAATGTCTAGTTGGCACTACAACAAAAACAAAAAAATGTTTTTTACTCATCAAAGTGGCTTTGAAAATAAAATGTTAAAAAATTTAAATATGATTCCATTTGTATATTTCAAACAATATAAAAGTGAATTGTCAACACCCAAGCCTAATAAACATTGCAAGGTAACTTTTAATGAACGGTTGAAAACTACTGCTGTTTATGAGTAGCATTGTTTTCACATGGCTGCTCCAAATTAGATTTGAGTACGTTTCCGCTCATAATTTCCTTGTGGAACAATCCTGCCCCCTTCTGGGAGTAGCCAGAAATTTAAGGATGCAAGGGTTTTGTACAGCTCATGAAAAGGCATGATTTTGAGGCAGCAGCAATTCCCAACAGTGTCACAAGAATAAAGATGTTTTAACCAATTACTCATATTAGGTTTTTTGTTTTTATTTTAGCATAGCGTCTTGCGCTTGAGGACCTCGAGAGCTTAGCCACTGTTACTTAAATTAATAAACAGTCTCAAACCCTAGCCAGCCAAATCCCAGGATCCCCTCTTATCCGGCGTTAGCATATAATCACGACCTAATAATAAATAATAATAATTAAAAGCTTTGTTGAGCCACAGATTGCATTTGGTGTTTTCCTGCTGGATCATACTCGTTCACATGTAGCCTTGAATATTTATTATTATTGCACAGTCATTTGCACCAATGCCATTATCAAGGGTGACTTACACATAGTACATTTTTACACGGGTACAGCTGGAGAAAATTTGGGTTAGGTCCTTTTCTTAGGGGTACAACAGAAGGGCACCACCTGGGACGTGAACCTGAAACTTATTGGACTTAAATTCAATGTCATATCCAGTAGACCAGGGGTGGCCAATCCTGGACCGTAGAGCCATAGTGTCTAGGGGTTTCTGGTTACCTCTCAATTGGCTTCTAGAAAAACAATGTGAACTTAACTTCTAATCCCAATAATGAGTCCAAATAAATCATTAAGGAGCAAAGTGGAAAACAGATCTCAACATCTAGGGTTATGTGCTCATTACAGCAAGTCATGCATTGCCTTGGTAACTAGTGGTTTGCAAGCAGCAGCCCTACCAAAAGTATCAGCTTTGTGACCATCATTCAATTATTATGTTGAGTGTCTGTCAATCACTCGCGGTCAGCTTCGACTTGCAACCACTGTTCCACTTTCCTTATTTTCTTTCTTGAAGAACGGCTCAATATCCCACTAGAAACAGTTCAAAATACAGAACAGTACTCAAATGTAGATTGAAGCTGTTCTGAACATAAAAGGTGGCTCAACTTCTTATTAGTTATAATAAGGTAGTATATAACTGGTATAATAAGGGGGGAAAATCAACAATATTTTACACAAATAACAAGAATAATGATATACAGTAATCATAAACAGGATGTTTCAAGTAAGAGCTATTCTTCAGCCTAAGTATATTCAGATATACAGTACAATGAAAAAGTATTAAGCACCTTGTCAGATTTCCTGTATTTTTCAACAATTTTTATTGAATTCAGTCAGCTTTTTGTGGGTTTTAGTAGTATATACAGGGAGTCTGACAAAAACAAATTACACCAAAGTTTGCCACTTTTTCCATTGCGTAGTGTATCCTCAGGTATTCTAGTTAACTCAACCCAATTAAAGTGAGTTGAGTACTTTGGTTAATTAGGCCTGATAAATCTGACTAACTTTGGGCATTACCATCCCAGTGAAGCTGTCAAAACATACATTCTAGAAGAATTTCATGCCACAATCAAAAGAAACTCTAGAAGACCTCTGAAAAAAGGATATTATTGCTTATCAACCAGGAATTAGTTACAAAGCATTTCTAAGGTAGTTTGGGAAAGTAGAGAACCTTCCCAGGAGAGGTCATCCCACTAAAATCTCTCCAAGAGATCTCCATAAAATTGTATAGGAGTTCACAAAGAACGCTAAAACAACATCCAGGGCTCAGCAGGTCTCTATTGCCTCGGCTAAGGTCAGTACGCCTGACTCCACAATGAGTTTGCTAAAAAAGCACCTGGATGATCCTCAATAGTTCCGAAGCAATGTTCTATAGACAGTTGAGTCAAAATTGGAACTTTCTCGCTGACATGGGCCCTGTTATGTCTAATCGAAACCAAACAATGCATTCCACAGTAAGAACCTCATACCAATGGTCAAGCATGGCCGTGGTAGTGTCATGGTTTGGAGATACTTTGCTGCACCAGGACCTTGACATCTTGTCATCATTGAAGCAAGCATGAGTTTAGCTTAGTACCAGAACATTCTACAAGAGAATGTCAGGTCAATTTGTCTGTAAGCTGAAGCTAAGATGCAGCTGGGTCATGCAGCAAGATCTGAAACACACAAGCAAGTCTACATCAGACTGTTCGAAGAACAAGAAATATAACATTTTGGAATCACCCAGTCAAAGTACAGACCTTAACCCCATTAAGATGGTGTGACAGAATCTGAAACAAGCAGTTCAAGCAGAAAACCCACAGATGTCACCGAGTTGAAGCAGTTCTGCATGGAATAGTGGGACAAAATTCCTCCACAACGTCATAAGTGACTAACCATTAACTAAGGAACTAAGTTATTACTGCTAAAGGTGGCATAACTCATGGATCTAAGAGGGAAGATTACATTTTCATAGGGACATTAGGTGTTGTATAACTTTAATAAATTAATAAGAATTAAATATTGATATGTGTTCACTCAGTGTACGCTTTTTAGAATATTAGGTTTTAGTTAATGATCTGATAACATTCAATGTGAATTTGTAGAAAGGAAGGAATTTTTGTTTTTACAGTACTGTTTATAGTGAAAGTAGAATGGGGGAAAGGGCCAACCTGAACTGAACCTGAAGACCTGGGAGACGTATCAAAGATTGTAACTGATCTTTGTACGTCAAGTTTCCTAACACCAGACTGCATGTAGCATAAAAACTCCAGGACGAAGTGATGCCTAGTATGACCAATTAGTTGGTTATCATATAAGGGATATAAAAATGTTTTAAATGTATTGATGATGTAAAATGATGTGTATTTTATATAATACCGTTTTGTACCAGTTATTTTACAGGAGACCTAATTATCTCAGCTAAAATGACAATAATCACATTTTCTGCCACAGTTTAAATATATACAGAACCTTTGTTGTGGTACCTTAACCGATTATGGCATCAGACGACAATACTGAAGCGCCTACCTCTTCATATGGTGGACAAATTGTTTCTGGAATAAAAACGTCATTTAGCTTCGGAAATTTGCTTGTTCTTAAACAGGCTGAAGTGCACGCCGCTCTTGCCAAATCCCCAATATATGACACGCGTATGTTAAGTTATAGGGTAGATACTTGGTCTGCGAAGTGGCGCTCATTGGAGCTAATGCAGATAGATAGTAAAGTTGTCGTTGTGAACCCCGACTTCATATTAATGTAGTTCTGGAACCGACTTCATCGTTGGTGCGGATAAACACTTCAAGCGGGGTATGAAAACGGTAGCTCAATCTCACGAGACAGAATGAGATTTACCGATTATTGTTTACATTGTTAAAAAAAAAATCCAGAGATCCGAACCGATCCAGATTAGCTAGCTCGTTTGCTAGCAAAATGAAATTAATCGGAAAAGGATCATTTCCGCGGCTGACCATTGAGAACCGACGTTTGCTTAATGATTAAATCCACTTCACAGTTTAATTCTGAATACAAATTAGTTTGCTAGCGGTCAATCTGGTCTAATCCGAGAAACAGGCAAATATGTTATTTTATTTAATCCATTCCAAATGAACGTTTTATGGGAAAACTATTTTTCTGTGTATTGGGAGTCGACTTTAGCAGACTGGAGTCTTTAAGGTGAAAAACGACTAAGCCCGGGGGTACCCGGACAGGGTCAGAGGCTTAGTGGATATAGGAAACGCCGAGGATTTTGAGGCCTGCACCATTCAACAAGAAACAGGGCCGCCGACTCTGTGGGCCACGGGTTTTTGTTCAAAATTGGTGGAATACGAGGCCTCGCGTGGAAGTGTCCGGGCAGGAAAAAGTGATAGATACCAAGTCTTCCTGGGCCTGTGAAACACCGTTTTGCAGGTAAACTATATAAACAGCCAATAAACCACCTCACTTTAGTTGATATGGGGAATGATCATACGTATGCTATTATTGTGTTAAAAAGCAGAGAAGATGTCGTATCAAAATTAAATGCTGTAAGTTATGTAAAATTCCGAGACGTGTTGAAATCTATTTGAAGCTAGTTCGCAATTCTGTTCGGATACCGACAGATCAGTGGGTCTAGTGGGCTTGTTTTAAGCCAACTGTTTATTCGAATGTGAACTAACTCTCTTTTCTTTGTGATTTGGATTTTCCCTGGTAACGGTAACTTTAATGTTGGATTCAATTCGTGTTAGGAATTTTACGTAATATTTTTATTTCCGAATTAAAGTTTCTCATTCAAATTAACCTGTATATGTATATGACGGATAGACTGGATAAGATGCTTGAAATTGTTTAAGGCAGAAAATACATCTCGACAGTTCCATCAAGGTAACCACTTCAATGTTTCCTGTCCATTGACACAATTTAGTAATTAAATGAAGTGTGGTATGTTGCACGATTTTCCGACG
The DNA here is from genome assembly GCA_025775045.1 of Hiodon tergisus. NCBI lineage: Eukaryota > Metazoa > Chordata > Actinopteri > Hiodontiformes > Hiodontidae > Hiodon > Hiodon tergisus. Next base: position 14,466 of record JAOVYW010018606.1, on the reverse strand, counting down.
TAGTAAGGTCGTTGAGCTCTTAGCTAACTATCTTTCGTTTCCGCAAATTGGATCATTAAATTGCTATATGTAATTTATTGCTGTCCCATCTAGAATGCAATAAAATTTATAGAAATAGTTGTGCAAGTGGTGCATAACGTTTTACCTTGTCTAATGGTATCCAGGTCTAATTTGATGTGTTGATCTCGTGAATGTTGGCAAAGTAAAACTAGAACTTTCTTATCTGGTCAGGAAGAATTGTTCAGACCCCTCTCTGTTTCCCGCTGCCCTTCTCACTCCAGACATGATGGAAGAACTGCACAGTCTGGACCCAAGGCGCCAGGAGCTGCTGGAGGCCCGCTTCACGGGCGTTGGAGTAGCAAAGGTCTGTCAACATTGCCACTGGGGATCCGACACAACAACTCTGTGGCTTTCCAGTGTCTGCCCATCTGCAGCTAGACTGGGACATGAGCCATTTTTGTAGTTTATTTTACTCTACCTAGATGTAGAATTTAATGACTTCCAAATACAAGTTAATGTGGTGTGGTAGAGAGCAGGGACACGGGGGGCTCCCAAAACTAGCTGTTCTTACGTTTGTTTCTATACCGAAGGAAATGTGTCAAACTGTTCCAGAGTTGTAGAGAAATGCGCAGGTTATTGGGTGGCTAAGAGGCCCTCCACCTTTCTTGTAACTGATTTGCCTTGATCAATCCTTGCGGAGTGTGAGCCTGTGAAAGTGAGCCGAACAACGGGGCCAAGCAATGGGCTCTTTGCCAGGTTTGAGCGTTGGACAGCCTGCAGGAAAATGGTGGCTTGGGATCCCAGCTGCCCATGTGATTGTAAATACAGGAGATGAATATTTGTGCGCTAGCCCGCTGCAAGTTCTCTAACCTCAATTGGCACGACTCACAGTCATGGTCTTTTGCTGTCTTTCAGTTTTGTAGTCGGCACAGATGCCATTGTTTTTTAATTGCAGTGTCTTATTTTTTAATGGAAAAGGCAATGGGATTAATCCGTTTTTTTTAAATGTATGTATGTATGTATGTGTGTGTGCAGGGTCTGAAGTTAACTTTAGTGAATAAGCCACGGTGGCTGGTGGATGATGGACTTTTTATCAGCCAATTCCTTTTACTCACGGAAAATGTATTGGCATGCATCACCATGCTTGTTTTACAATAATGAAACTAAATTCAATTGAGAACAAGCCGCAATGCATTGTACCGAGTTTAGCTGAAGGCTAATTTCCATTGGTGGTCAATTTACCAACTTTTCCATGGTAGGTAAAAGTTAACACTAGTCTACAAACTAGAAAGCCAATTAAAAGCCAACATCTGAGAACTGGCTTACAGGAGTGGACGTTCTGAAGCCTTTAGCTTTTTCTGTCAGGTTGTCCCGCTTCACTGTAAATACAAGGGGGCACATCTTCATCAGGACTCCTCTACTGATTTGATATACTGACTGACAAGATACCATCAACCACTAAAATCTAGCTTTGTGTAATCTAGGTTTTAGGGTAATGCCTAAGAAGGAACCTTGTCACGTTGGTAAAATAGATTGTGTATTACTTGTGCTTCCACATTGATCGAATTCAATCAAAATCATAGTTTGGGGTAAGCAATGCATATGGTTAAACTTAGGCCTACTCCATTTGGGCCTATTGTTTTTTTGCATATACATGTTTTGTCTACTCGCCAGTGTTGCTGGTAAAATTGACAGATTAACCCAGCACTGTGTTTGGTAGGTGGTTCGGTACTCATTTTTGTTTCAAATTATGCTTTTAGCGTTGTTTTGGTAGTCAGGGTTTCTCCATTTTGACTATTTTCTACATTATAGAATAATAGTGAAGATTTCAAAACAATGAAATGACACATTTGGGATCACATTTTATATTATTATGTATATTTGAGATTCTTCAAAGTAGCCACCCTTTGCCTTGATGTCAGCTCACGCGCTTGGCATTCTCTCAACCAGCTTCATGAGGTAGTCAACTGGAATGCATTTCAACTAACAGGTATGCCTTTTTAAGGTAGAAGATGGCCCTATTTGGTAAAAGACCAAGTCCATATTATGGCAAGAACAGCTCAAATAAGCAAAGAAAAACAACAGTCTGTCATTACCTTAAGACATTAAGTCAATCCAGAAAATATATAAAAAGAATGTTTATTCCAGTGCAGTCGCAAAAACCATCAAGCGTTTTGATGAAACTGGCTCTCATGAGGACCATCACAGGAAAGTAAGATTGCCTCTATGGCAAGTTAGTTACCCGCCTCAGAAATCGGCCATTAACTACACCTCCAAGTAAATGCTTCAGAGTTCAAGTTACAGAAACATCTCACCTGTTCAGAAGAGACTGCATGAATCAAGCCTTCATGGTCGACTTCCTGCAAAGAAATCTCTACTGAAGGACACCAGTAAGAAGACGACTGGCTTGGGCCAAGAAAAACGAGCAATGGACATTGGTCTGGTGGAAATCTGTCTTTTGAAATTTGAGATGTCTATGTGAGACACAGAGTAGGCGAACAGATGATCTCTACATGTGTGGTTCCCACTGTAAAGCATGGAGGAGGAGGTATAATGGTGTTGGGGTGCTTTGCTAGTGACACTGTCCGTAATTAATTAATTTAGATTTGTTTAATTCAAGGCATTCTGCAGCAATACGCCATCCCATCTGGTTTGCGCTTAGTGGGACTACCATTTGTTTTTCAACAGGACAATGACCCAAAACAGACCTTCAAGCTGTGTAAGAGTTATTTGACCAAGAAGGAAAGTGATGGAGTGCTGCATCTGATGACCTGACCTCCACCCGACCTAAACTCAATTGAGATTTGGGATGAGTTGGACTGCAGAGTGAAGAAAAAACAGCTAACAAGTGCTCAGCATATGCTGGAACTCCTTAAGGGCTGTTGGAAAAGGTGACTTCCTCATGAAGCTGGACGAGAGAATGCCAAGAGTGTGCTTTGCCAAGAATGCCAAGGCAAAGGGTGGCTACTTTAAAGAATCCTCCGGACCCCCTCACCACATGATTCCATTTGTGTTATTTAATTGTTTTGATGTCTTCACTGTTATTCTATGATAGTAGAAAAAGAACCCTTGAATGATTAGGTGTGTCCAAACTTTTAATTTGTACTGTGTGCGTGTGTATATGTGTGTGTGTGTGTGTGTGTGTGTGTGTGTGTGTGTGTGTGTGTGTGTGTGTATACATACGTATATGTATACGTGTATGTATATGTGTGTGTGTGTGTGTGTGTGTATATGTGTGTGTGTGTGTATATATATATAATTATACACATCACATACAGGTAGTGAGGGGGTCCAGAGGCTCTGTTATGCTGTGGGGGGAATTTTTCTGGCATGGTTTAGGTCCCCTTGGCCCCTTAGAGTGCTGAGTCATTGAAAATCATTCAAAAGTTATTTTGAGTGATCACCTTTTATCCCATGGTGAAACATTTCTATCCTGATGGGAGTGGTCTCCGCCAGGATGACAGTGCTCCCATCCACAGGGCACGAGGGGTCACTGAATGGCTTGATGAATGTGAATCGTATGCTGTATGCTATGGCCAGACTTTTAGAATCTATGCCAAGGCGCATTGAAGGTGTGTGTGTGTGAGGATTCTGTGTCCTTGAAGAAATGAGACCAAACATTTTTCAATTTTGTATGTCCCTTTTCCCGGAGAGACGGCCCGAGAGGTCCACCTGCACCTTCCATAAACCTTCAGCCGTTTTGCACTTAAGGATCAGTCTTGATTACATATCGTCCTAGAGTCAGTTTCTGGTCATACATGTAGGCTTCCTCACAACAAAAATAAATATTCCACTGCACAGTTCCTACATAATAGGACATGGGACAAAACGCATCTGATATGAAAAGGAGAAAAACTGGATTTAATTATCCGATATAGGTTTTGAGTACAGGGATCGACAGTCTTGTGCTTTAACTTAAAGTTAAGTCTGGGTAGCTTGCTAACATTAGCTTGCTAGGAATTACAGGTAAGCTAATGATTTTAACAGTATATTATTTTAACATTAATTTAGGCAAGGGTATCTTAATTATTCATTATGAATTTATTTAAAGTTTTTGCTAAGAGATAATCATTCAGTCAGTTGCAGGCCTCTCTGTTTTTCTAGCTATATGCAGTCAATAAGATCCTGGTTGTTCCAAATTCTAGGGTTTGTGCCAATGAACGAGAGCGGATGCAATTATGCAATCGGATCATGTCTTTGTTTCTTTTCGCCCCTACCCAATGTGTGGTCACAAGGATGTTAGTGAATAGCCGAGATGATTCTAAATGGGGTGGAGGGGATACAAAATAATTGGATATTTCAAATTATTTTAATACAAATAAAATAAATACAAATTTTAGCTATTTAGCGACGAGCCAAAGAAGCCCTCATTCGTTGTGGCACTTTGTCAATTGCCAGCCACCGCAGCGCGATGATTAAAAAATATAAAATGTACGTGGTGTTTCCCGCACCATTAATTTAACAGTAGCGGCTCACCGCCATTCCAGGAATCAGGAGCACTGCTACTGTAATATGTGTACACATGATCCTTACATTGCTCTGGGAATCTCATTTGATATCACTGGCTTGTGCCATGTCAAGCGGCATTTTCAAGTTCTTGCTGTTGCATTCTCCATGAGCCAGTGTGGGAATTGAAGACTGATTCAGATTTTTCTTGTTTGAATGACTTTTCATTATTTTTACCTAATGGAGAACTTATGGAATATAACTACAAATTCCATAGAACTATTACCAGTTAGCTAAACAAACTTTTTTGTAAAACTTTTCTGCGTAAGGATGCCTAACACATCCCCAAGTGGAAAGAATGAGTTCAAAATTCCTTACAAAAACTTTACAAATCCATGACTCATGTGACCTGATGCCCTCCTTTAAATAGTGTTCCAATGCAAAATGGAAAAGCAAACCAAAGTGCAATGGCAAGTTTAAATTTGCTCATTTTATGGCTATTATACTGATTACGAGGACTATAGGCTCTGCAGACAAGTGACGGGACATATTTGGGTTGCACTGCCTGATTTGATGTGGTGTTTTTGTCTCCCTTAGGGTTCAGGAAACAATGAGTCGTCCAACCAGAGTCTATGTAGTGTGGGCTCTCTCAGTGATAAGGAGTTGGAGGTCAGTAAAGCTTTTACTAGTGGCTTATAAATTGTTACTTTTTGTTTTTCCTCTAGATAACATGCATGGTAATTCATCAATATGCTAGTAGTTTTTAAAATTGAGTTCCATAGTTATTTTTTCTTAACTAAGGGAGGAATGTCATGTGATTTCTCTTTTTCATAATTTAGGTTTAAAAAAATTAAATGTGTTTAATGTGTTACACACATTTTGAACAATTTTATGGTTATTATAGAAGGGTGTTCTAGAGTAACCATAAAATGGGTTAAAATGTGTTCAGTTAAAACAGGAAGAATACATTTACCTACACTACCATTCAAAAGTTTGGGGTCACATGGAACTTTCCTTGTTTTTTCCCATTAAAATAACATCAAATTGATCAGAAATACAGTGTAGATATTGTTACTGTTCACTGTTGACATTGAGACTGGTGTTTTTAGGAAGCTGCCAGTTGAGGACCTGTGAGGCGTCTTTCTCAAACTAGTCATTCTAATGTACCGGGGCCTCCCACTCGTTTTTCTATTCTGGTTAGAGCCAGTTTGCGCTGTTCTGTGAAGGGAGTAGTACACAACATTGTACGAGATCTTCAGTTTCTTGGCAATTTATTGTATGGAATAGACTTCATTTCTCAGAACAAGAATAGACAGATGAGTTTCAGAAGAAAGTTCTTTGTTTCTGGCCAATTTAAGACTGTAATCGAATCCTCAATTGCTGATGCTCCAGATACTCAACTAGTCTAAAGAAGGCCCGTTTTATTGCTTCTTTAATCAGCACACCAGTTTTCAGCTGTGCTAACATAATTGCAAATGGGTTTTCTAATGATCAATTAGCCTTTTAAAATGATAAACTTGGATTAGCAAACACAATGTGCCATTGGAACACAGGATTGATGGTTGCTGATAATGGGCCTCGGTATGCCTATGTAGATATACCATTAATAGATATCAGCCATTTCCAGCAACAGTAGTCGTTTACAACATTAACAGTGTCTACACTATATTTCTGGTCAATTTGATGTTATTTTAATGGACAAAAAATGAGCTTTCCTTCGAAAACAAGAACATTTCTAAGTGACCCCAAACTTGTGAATGGTAGTGTATATTAACTTTTTTATATAACGTAAATAGTGTGAAGAAATGCATATTTCTTTGTATATATTTTTGCTAAATAATTTGAGGTGGAAAATGGATTGACTAGAAAACTTGATTGAGCACAGTGGTGGTGCACAGTTGCCATGGTGCCACCCGGGCTGGGATGCGACATCTCTTGGTTCTTCTCTGAGTATGTCCTACCGGCTTCCCACGTGCCTGCAGTCTTACAGTACCATTGAGAGGGATGTGTCTCCTTTCCAATCGGTACTCAACCTCTCATGTGAGCTCTCCTGTTGGGTGCAAAGTTGAATAAGATTGGAGGAGCCCAGTAACAACGAGCCAAAATGCATTAGCACAATAGGAGATAATTAAGAAAAATAACTGACGATTCCCAATAAAAAAAACATCTTGCAGCCCTCTCCTAATTCTTGTCCCTGAGTACTTGCTCTGCTAAAGCGATTGATAGGCATGTTCTCTCAACCAATGTGGTGAGCATATTGGTTTTTGTTTATTTTGACAGACACCTGAGAAGAAGCCTAATGACCAGAGAGCAAGGAAACGTAAAGGAGACGCTTATGATAGCAGTCAAGGTGAGTTGTGACTTTCTAACTAGGCTTTTCTGTATTTGGAATTATTATTTAGTTAGTTAATTTAGTTTTAATAATTTATTAGTTAAGGCAACAGAAGTAGTCATCTGATTGTTTTTGACGGGGTCAATCGATTTTTTTTCATTGTGTATTTTCTTTTTTCTCTCAGGCAAAGGAGGCACAAGAGGGCATAAAATTAGCGATTACTTTGAGGTGAGTACGGCTTTGAGTTTCACAGAAACATTGGAGGTGGACAGTATGAGGCAGATATGTAGTCAATTGATCATATGCAATTCAGAGTAGGCTGCTCTCTAGATTGCTATCCTTCCTTATTCTCTTCTATTAGTCGCCTTTTTTCCTTCTGCTAACCCCCCCTCCCTCGTTTCCACTCTTACGCCTCTCTCAGTTTGCGGGTGGTAGCGGCCCTGGGACCAGTCCGGGTCGTAGTGTCCCACCATTGGTCCGCTCTTCCCCTCAACATTCCCTCTCTAACCCCCCGGCTTCGGTGAGCGCAGACTCTTGCTCCACACTATACCTTTCCTTTCCCTCTCTAACCCTAGTCTACTTGGTTCTATATTCTCCGGATGAAAATACACTATATGGACAAAAGTATTGGGCCACGTTCTAAAGAGCTCACTGAATTTGAGCGTGGTACTGTAATAGGATGTCTATTGGTAATTATTGCAAAGTGGAAGCATTTAGGAACCTCAGCCACGAAGTGGCAAACCACGTAAAGTTACAGAGCGGGGTTGCCGAGTGCTATGGCCCATAGTGCGTAAAAGTCGCCAATGCTCTGCTGAATTAATAGCCTCAGAGTTCCAAACCTCCTCTGGCATTAACATCACCACGAAAACTGTGCGCCGGAAGCATGGGTTTCCATGGTCGAGCAGCTGTATGCAAGCCTTACATCACCAAGCACAATGCCAAGCCTCAGATCTAGTGGTGTAATGCACGCCTCCACAGGACTCTGGAGCAGTGGAAATGTGTTCTGTGAAGTGACGAATCACGCTTCTCTATCTTGCAGTCTGATGGACGAGTCTGGGTTTGGCGAATGCCAGGAGCCAACTGTATAGCTTGGTGGAGGAAGGATAATGCTATGGGGTGGTTTTTCTGGGGTTGGCCTAGGTCCCTTAGTTCCATTGAAGGGAAATGTCAATAAGGATGATTCTATGCTTCCAACTTTGTGGAAACCGTTTGGGAAAAGCCCTTTTCTGTTCCAGCATGATTTTGCCCCAGTGCACAAAGCAAGGTCCATAAAGGCATGGTTGGATGAGTTTGGTGTGAACTTCACTGGCCTGCAGAGAGCCCTGACCTCAACCCTATCAAACACCTTTGGGATAAATTAGAACAGAGATTGCGAGCCAGACCCTCTCGTCCAACCTCGTCTGACCTCACAAATGGTCTTCTGGAATAATGGGCAAAAATTACAGACACACTCCAGAAGCTGTTATAGCTGCAAAGGGGGGACCAACTCAATAATAATGCCTATGGATTTGAATGGGATGTCATAAAAGCTCCTGTAGGTGTAATGTGTAGGTGTCCCAAAACTTTTGTCCATATAGTGTATGTCAGAGGCATTCAGTTGGTTTGTTTGTGTGAGTGTTTCAGGGCGTTGCATTGGTGGGTTTGAGATTTAATTCTGCGTCTCTGCTTTTGTTTGTCTGCTCATGTGCGTCTGTGTCAAAGGTGCAGCAGGGCAGTCCCTCCTCAGTCGGCTCTGCCAACACAGACCACTCCACTGGTTCCCTGAAGCCTGTTTCGCTCCACGTGGTTCACAAAGCCACACAGGTACCAGTGTCGAATGCCTGCTGTATTTACCAAACCTAGTTGCTGTGTCTGTGCACAGTATTATTTAACATGTATCAGGTTTTCCATGCTGGTTTGTTATTTGGGAGCAGTCTAGCATCCTTCTTGATGACATTGTTTTTCGGTTTCTTCTGCAGTCTGACCTAACGATAGAGAAGCTCACCGCGCTTGAGAATAACAAAAACTCGGACCTGGAGAAGAAAGAGGGGCGCATAGACGACTTGTTGCGGGTAATGCCACAGTTATTTTAAAACCTGACATATACTTGTTATCAAAGGAATGATTACATTGACAAGGGAACTCCATTACATAACAGAAATACGGATGACAGGTTCTGTTGTGGTACATTGTTGTTTTAACAACCTGTAAAAGTCATTTTTCCATGTTTGTAGCCTTTTCTGTGTGAGCAACTGAGTTATGGGGCTGTAGATCGCGGTAGTTTAACTAACCAAGTTCAACTAACCTTCAGGCGAACTGTGACCTGCGACGGCAGATAGACGAACAGCAGCGAATGCTGGAGAGGTACAAGGAGCGGCTGAACAAGTGCGTGACCATGAGTAAGAAGCTGCTGATCGAGAAGGTGAGTGAGTGTGTGTGGGTAGGGCGGTTAATTAGGAAAAAGCTAGCTTAAGGTTCAACTAGCTTAAGGAAATCCTGCGAATATTGTGTAAGTCTGTCCGCAGTTTCTGAACCTGCAGTCGTTTTTGTGCTAGCTACTGTAGTTTAGTATATATTCTTGTTTAAGGGCCTAATTTTAGGGGTACTTTTCTCCCAGCCCTCTTGCTGTTCTGATGAGGACCCAACGCAGTAGGGAGGAAGCGTTCCATTCGAACTCCATTGTACTGCGTCATCAATTTCAGAATCTCCGCGCAGAACCTATGCATATGAATATGTGGCGGGATTTCGCCTCAGTTTACATTTACATTAAAAACTTTGTGCACGTCTTACTTTTATTAGCTTCTATATAAAAAATATCTAACTTTTTCCCCTCATTCGAAAGAGTTAATTTCAGGAAGGCGCCATTTACTACGTTAAAACGTTAAGTCTGAGCTTGGAACGTTCAAAGAATCCCATTCATTTCAGTGGAATTTTCTGTAGTTGGTACCCTAGTACTCTTCAACCTCGAATATCAAAAATACATATTTTGGAAATGTTGCATATATTAGCTTTTGGAAACAAATTTAAGTTAAGTTTGATCTGGGTGCCACCTTGCTCTCGAAAAAAATGTAACATACCAAAGGGTTGATGTTTAATTTGGACAATTATCTCCAATATCCTTTCACCCATGTCAAGGCACAACTATCTACTATGGCGTGAGTTTATTCATTTCGATCCAAAATCGATAGCGTTCTATTGTCCGCCCGAAAGTGGGCAAATCTTGTTCACACTCCGATGTGCAGCATGACGCTGATAGGGTTAAATTTGTATGCAGTTATTACTAGGAATACTCTGAATTGTCCAGAATCATTGTGAGCCTGTATAGAAATAGTCTCTGTCCCCCGTTTCCAGTCGAAGCAGGAGAAGATGGCCTGCCGGGACAAAAGCATGCAGGACCGGCTACGCCTGGGCCACTTCACCACTGTGCGGCACGGTGCATCCTTCACGGAGCAGTGGACCGACGGATATGCCTTCCAGAACCTTATCAAGTGAGAGGGCTTTCCTCCTTCTCCCGTAGTTGCTGGACCTCTCAGCAGCCTGCAGCAGTCTTTCGGTCTTTCCCCCTTGCCATGTTGTAGAGCGTTGGTCTGGAGGTCATGACAGATTCTGAGCAGTTAATATGGGTTCTATTGAAGAACTTCTTAGACACTTCATAACACTAATCAAAGGAAGCTCTCAGTAGCCATACTTGTGGGTATGCAGTGTTGCTTGTGTTTTAATGAGCTGTTTTAGACAAAAGCCTCGCATGGCCAGACTTTTTGGTGGATCTCCGACCCTACCTTTCTCCCAACCCTTGGCAGACAGCAGGAGAGGATCAATTCTCAGAGGGAGGACATCGAGAGGCAGAGGAAGCTGCTGGCCAAGAGGAAGCCCCCTGCCATGGGCCAGAGCCTGCCGCCCAGCCTGGAGCAGAACAAGCGCAAGAGCAAGGCCAATGGAGCCGAGAACGAAGCGTAGGTTTCCAAGTCAAACTGCAGCGAGCTTTCATAAGACCCTCAATAACTTTGCATCACCTTGTCAAATTGTCTGATTTCGTTGTGGATTAGTTTCAGAATCTCTTATGTCCAGTCGCTAACCCCTACCCCCAATCAGGCTGGTAGTTAAATCTTGAGAATGTACCAACACTTTGTTTAAAGCTAGACAACAAATTGATTCCAACAGGTTGACACTTGCGGAGTATCACGAGCAGGAAGAGATTTTCAAGCTGAGGCTGGGTCATCTCAAAAAGGTATACAATTAGCGAGGCGTGTGCTATTGACGATGCTCTTGTAGCTGAGTTTAAATGTGGTTTTATATATTAAACAATTAAACCTAGCCTGCAGATCATGTTTGTGACACCCTTGATGCCTTTTGTCCCCCATGGTGTTTTTTGTTACCATAGGAATCTAACAAATGAAAGTCTTTGTTCCACCTCCTGGTCTGCCTGTGTGTGATTGTTGCTTGACTGTTATGGTCCACAGGAAGAGGCGGAGATTCAGGCTGAGCTGGAACGGTTAGAGCGTGTACGGAATCTTCATATCCGGGAGCTGAAGAGGATACACAACGAGGACAATTCACAGTACGTTTCCCCAACATTCTACCATGGCCTTTCTAGATGTTCTAGAAGCATTGCCTAGCATTTCATTTTGACTGATTACCTATGTGGGGGATTTCTTTAAATTTGCCTGTTGGTTTTGATTATTGTATTTGATGTCTATATTTGATGAGGCTCTTCCAATGTTCTTACAGGTTCAAAGATCACCCCACGCTTAATGACCGGTATCTGCTTTTACACCTGCTGGGCAGAGGGGGCTTCAGTGAAGTCTACAAGGTGAGACAATCTGTCTGGAGACAGTCAGGTTTCTCAAAGTGTAGCTGGTTGCAGTCCTTTGTATTGTTTACCTGGTGATTGACCTCAACCCACCTAGGCTTTCGACTTGACGGAACAGAGATATGTTGCTGTTAAGATCCACCAGCTGAATAAGAACTGGCGGGATGAGAAGAAGGAGAACTACCACAAGTGAGTGGCCTCCTACAACTGTATAGTGTAGAGCTTTTCAGTTTGTGTAAATGTAGTCCTGCTGTTTTATAAAGAATTGCCATTCTCTATTATTTTCACGGAGGTGCCTGTGCCAGGTTGTGGCTATATATGAAAGAGGAAACCAAACTTGAAAAATTGTGTTTTCAGCATGCAGAAAACCTTCCAAAGAGTCAAAGCGGATTTTTACGTTGCGACAGTAAGATAATCACAGTAACAGGAAATAAGTCATGAAGAACTTCCAAACCTTACTGATTGCTTTGTTTTGGTTCTGTTTTATGAACAAAGGATATTTAGTTTTTTATTGCTGGTATGCATAACGTAGGCCTGTTATGAATAATACCTGCTTAATATACAAATTTAATCAGTTGAATTAAAATGGAACAGCCCATATGTTTCATATAACAAAATCAATATAATTTAATCCTATATGTACTTTTTTTCAACAATTTTTTTTCCCTTCTAGGAATAATAGCTTGTTTGCCTTTTTAGGGTTTTAATTTATTATCTGCATTAATATCTGCATACTGGTTTTAAGATGAAAAGCGTTTTTTTTTTTTTCTTCTGAAAAAAGTAGGCTTCTCTACACAATGCAGACATTTCCAAAGTGCACTATATATTCAACTCCTACCATATGCTCCCACAGAGAGCACAGCTTAGCTGTAGTGACTGAACTAAACCCGGTTAAGTCCAACTCCATCCCCGCTTGGCGATCATTAAACATTCCATGTAACAGCCCATTTGTCAAAGTTTTTTCTAGCTATTAGCAATCCCGCTAAATCGCCCCAGTGTACAGCTAACTAGTGTGACCTGGAAACCTATTGAAACCACCATAGCCATGCCCCATTTCAGTGCCATTGCTATGGTCCTTACAATCGACCCCACGTTATTATGGTAGCGTTTGTCCACTTTACTTCCGAATTCCTGAGGTTGCTGCGGGGTTAGCGTCGTTACCATTCCTGTACAGCCCTCTACTCTGCGCGCACACACACACACACACACACGATGATGGAGGGGCGTTTCTCCTTTGATCTGTGATGCATCCCATCATCGGACTGTGGAGTGTTTTTGTCGTTTCAGGCACGCCTGCAGGGAATACAGAATCCACAAGGAGCTGGATCATCCCAGAATAGTAAAACTCTACGATTACTTCTCACTCGACACTGACTCGTAAGTCACACAAGCAAGCCCCATATTTTCCATATATACATTCAGGTCCATAAATATTTAGACAATGACAGTTATTATTTTTGCTGTCTACCACAGCATATTGGAGTTTAAGTTGTCATTTTATCAAGTGCCAATACCCTCAAATTAAAGCGGGAAAATGTGCATCAGGTGAACGGTGTAGGAATTGGAGCACTTTGTGCCCCCCCCTCCCTTTGAACCTGTCTCAGCTGTTCCATGGCCAGGTGTGTGTTATTCCCTCATTAGTTCAATTACATGTAAGCAGATAAAAGGTCTAGATTTGCCGCATTTGCATTTAGAATCTGTTGCTGTTCAATATGAAGTCCAAAGACCTGTCACCTTCAGTGAAGCAAGCCAGAACTGTGGTGGACACCAGTAGAATTTGTGAAGAAAAGGCACTTCACAGCAGTTGACCAGATCAAGAACACCCTCCTGGAGATAGTCGTGTCTGTGTCAAAGTCAACAATCAAGAGAAGACTTCATCAGAGTAAATACAGAGGGTTTACCACATTTACCCCAAAACAGGAAGACCAGATTAGTTTGCCAAAAAATATCTAAAGAACCCTGTACAGTTCTGGAATAACATCCTATGGACAGATTGGACAAATATCAATTTCTACCAGAATAATGGGAAGAGAAGAGTATGGAGAAGGGAAGGAACTGCTCATGATCTGAAGCATACCACCTTATCTGTGAAGGATGGTGGAGGTAGTGTTACGGCATGGGCATGCGTGGCTGCCAATGGAACTGGTTCCCTTGTATTTATTGATGTGACTCATAACAAAAGCAGCAGGATGACTTCTGAAGTGTTTAGGGCTATATTATCTGCTCAGATTCAGACAAGTGCTTCAAAACTCATTGGACGGCACTCCACAGTGCAGATGGACAATGACCCAAAGCATATTGTAAAAGCAACCCAAGACTTTTTTACAGCAAAGAAGTGAAATCTTCTGTAATGGCCAAGTCACTCACCTGTCATGAATCCAATTGAGCATGCATTTAATTTGCTGAAGGGAAAACCTAAGACAGAACCCCCCCCCCCCCAAGAACAAGCAGGATCTAAAGACAGGTGCTGTACAGACCTGGCAGAGCATCACCTAGGAAGGATCTGGTGATGTCTATGGGTTCCAGACTTAATTCCAACCAAACATTGAAACTCACAATATAGTTGATGATTGTTAGTTTGTCCAATTACTTTTGCTACACCGTTCACCCGATTTGGATGTAAATACCCTCAAATTAAAGCTGAAAGTCTTCATTATTTAATTTTACCTCCAATATGCTTTGGTAGATGGCTAAAATATGAATACCTTTGTCCAGTGTCTATGGATCTGACTGTAAATTCTTTAATATCTCTTATCAATCAGATTATTATTGGAATCCTCAAAACATTATTTTAGTTAGGTTTATTTATACCCCCTCCTGGGGTGTGGTGTGGTTTTTTGGACAAGGTTTTGCACAGTTCTGGAGTACTGCGAAGGCAACGACCTGGACTTCTACCTGA
>JAOVYW010018579.1:0-34487 GCA_025775045.1 Hiodon tergisus | reverse complement strand
GGTCTGTTATGTAACATTTCAAGGTTCTTATTCAACCAATTGACGCTTAAACTGCTCGTTGACACATGCCCGATAGCCCAAAATGAAGTTGTGCGAGCACAGGAAGCTTTCCCTTTGATTCCACTTGGGTGCTTAATCTGCTTAATCTCACAGTCTAGCGAGCTTCAGTCTCAGCCCACGTAAATGACTTCCTCCCTCTGTGGGAGGAATGAGGGTAAGATGAGCAGAATTTCACCAAAGCGTTGTGGTCATTGTAAATTAAAGTCTTGAGGGATAAAAAAAAATCAAAAACTTGTCCTGCAGTCATCCACACCTCAGGGCAACACCAGGGATCTGCATTACTCTTGTGTAGTATCTCCTGCGTGTCACCTCAGACGTGTGACCAGTAGAGGTGTGAGGAACATTGGAATGTGCCTGTGCTTTCTTACCCTTTTTCAGATTGCCTTTTGATTGGCCTTTGCTAGCAACAGTGTGATATCCAGGAAGTGTGTTTTTAGAAAACGCTCTTTTCCTTTGCTTGAATGTGGCCGGCCGCTCTCCGGACTACCTGTTAACTTGGACAGTCATGTGGGGCTCTTCCCAAAAAAATAAATGGCTATGTTACTGACTTCTTACTAAATCAAAAATATTCACCCTCACAGTTTATCCTTCATCTAACCGCAGGCTTGTGATCAACAGAGAGATATTTGGAGCTTTGACTTGGATTTATAAGGAGGATTTTGACTGAGAGTTACTGGAACCTGATGTTTTGGAACATGGGATTTATGGTCGTTGAAAATAAAGGGAATGAAGTGGAAAGCTTCTGCGTGATCACGTTTATAATTTATTTAGCCTGATTTTATATTAGGACATGACACCGAAAAGCTATGGCATTTTCCTTTATGTAGCATCCCCATGACCATGCAGAGAAATAACTCTCGAAGGCTATATACTTCAACAAACCAGAACTCCCCAAATTAAGAAATCACTAATTTACTGGCTGCAGTTATTTTTCTCAACGAAAATATTTCGCCACTCTACCACAATGGTCGGCGCCACCGTGTGGAATTAAATGTAACGCAGATTGAGATTGTAAAATCGTAGTGCCAACACTACACATCAGACCGTGAGACCGAGTTGGAATGCCATGGGCTTTTCAGCGCCAAACCCGGCCTCTGATATTCTCTCAATGGCGATTTGGCGATCAAAAACCAGGAAAATTTTATCTCTTCATTGGAATTAAGTATTTTACCAAACCGGATAACAGCAGAACTTAAAACCTCAAATGCAATGACGAAAATGTAATCTGAACGAATCTCAGGGTAAACATCAAAAGACTGTATTGTGGGTAGAGTTTAATATTAGTAACAGATTAATATTCGAGTAACTGTGGAGTAATCTGATCCTGGATCAGATTGAAAAGTCCCCAAGAAACACGTTTAGGCAGAACATGCGCACTGTATAGAGGAGGGGCATAGATTTAGATACCGGCTCGGCTAGAAGAGGCACCATGGCGGATAAAGCGCAGATACAAGAAGCCATCAAAGTACAAGGAGAGGTTGTCAGGAAACTTAAAGCTGAAAAAGCCGGCAAAGAACAGGTCAGTTGCTGCGGCGGTAACCTTTCACAAAAACTGTCCTCTGCACCAGACTGTGGGATTTAGCGCATTATAAAAGAGGCCCAAGGCAAGTTCAGAAGTGTATGTACCAGCTACATCAATGCTATAGAAATAAATAATATAGATAAACATTATTGTTAAACTCCATGATATGACATTTGCCAGTAATCATTTTTATATTGCGAATACTGTCTTTCATTGCTTATTCTATGACCCAGTTATGCAGGCTAGCACGCAGCAGCTCCGCTCATTAACGCGTTTTCGCAGGTAGCCGGTTGGCTAGCTCATTTAGGCTGCAGATAACGTTCCCAGTGTAGCGTGGTGTGTTTGTGTTGTAAAATTTTTGTTATATGGAAGATTTTATTTAGCAAAACGTGTTCATTATAACGAACCCTATAAATTATAATTTCCATCTCGTTACCCGTTGTAATGTATTTACTGTAATTGCTAGTTGGCTAACTGACGCAATATCCCGGTAATGTCACGTTGCCACTGTGTTGATACACAAGTATGCTTTTTATGGAGGTCTTTATTGAGTTATTAATTATGTACTAATGTAGGTGTACTCAACAATAAAAACGGTATTAAGTGAACAACAGGCCTCCCGTTAGAAACAAAGCAATTCAGATGGTAGGCTTATTTGTTTTTAGTTTGTAAATGAATCTGAAGTCTAATGTTAACAAGACAGCTCCTTTTTGACAATTTAAAACAACACACCTGTATGTAAATTGTATGAATACCCCGACATTACCTACACGATTCCCCATTCTACCCCCCCCCCCCCAGCTGTTTACCACTGAACGTTTGATTTGACCATTGCTCCCCTTCGTGTTTTGCCTCCATGTTGCGGTGATGCCCTGCTGGCACCCACTAGTGCTAGGGTTGCTGACCACTTTTCTCCTGTTCCTCCTGCTCGGTGTGTCCCGTTGCCAATCGGCGGAGCTGGCCTCTTCCTCTACTGCTGCCTCTTCACCCTGGATTATATCTGTGTTGTTTTGGACCGATGTTCTTTGGACTACTCTCTGAATACCGTGTCTGAACTGGCGGTTTCGGACACCCTATTCTAAAACTTTGCCCGTCGGACTGATTTTGTCGGTTTTGAATGTATATTTTGGCTGACTTCTGTCATCATGAATAAAACGGGCATGCTTTCCATGCGTCTATGGACTGGACTGGTTGGCCATCGGAATGGACTGTGCCACCACTTCCTGCGTGCCATGTCCGGGATCACAATATCACAGGTGGGTGCTGGTTGCTGAGGGGGTGGCTCAGTGTGGTGGTACCGCCTTCCGTGAGAATTATCTCTGGGTTCTCCGCCTCAGAGTTGAGATGGTAGTACACTGCACTCCTCTCTGCTTTTAGTTGTTTAAGTTATTTATTTCTGTTTTAACTCTGTCCATTAGCATCTGTTTAAGAATCACCCATGTCTTTATGTCTACGTCTGGGCATACATTTTATGATGGGTAAAGGTATTGTTTGGATTTTTATTGCCAATGAGCCATAATGTGGGAAAAGTTAGCACATAAAGGTTTACTGAGTGCCGTTGCACCGAAAGGAGGCCTGATGTATCGGCAAGTCACTGACTGGCAAACCTGCATGTATCTGTGTGTCTGTCTGGCAGATCGACGAGGAGGTCGCCAAGCTCCTGGAGCTCAAAGCCCAGCTGGGAGGAGACGATGGCAAACACACATTTGTGCTCAAGACGGCCAAGGTGGGCATAGTTGTAGGGGTGGGGTTGGTGGGTGTTTGGGAGGCACTGTCTGGGTTTTTTTATTCCCTGTGAAAGGACATGCCTCAGTCTGGCTTCTCTCCTTTTCCACCGGCAGGGCACCAGAGACTACAATCCCAAGCAAATGGCTATTCGCGAGAAAGTCTTCAACACCATCATCACCTGCTTTAAGCGCCACGGTGCTGAGACTATTGACACTCCTGTCTTTGAGCTGAAGGTAAAGTCTGGAGGGTAGAAAGGGAGCAAGTGGAGAGTTTTCCACGTGTTTTCTAAATGCTGACCCAATTGAACTGATTGCAAAAGATGACAGTCGACCCTCCATGTACGGTTGTAGGAAACATTGACAGGGAAGTATGGAGAAGACTCCAAGCTCATCTATGATCTGAAGGACCAGGGAGGAGAGCTGTTATCTCTTCGCTATGATCTCACCGTATCCTTGTAAACCTGGCACAAGCCTTGCAATGATCCACCTTGTCTGAGTTCTTGGTAGGCCTCTAGCTGGGAAATTGGTTTAAAAAAAAAAAAAGAATAATCATTAGCGCCTTTCAACCAGAAGGCATCCTCACCCCATTTGCACTTTGACCTTTGTTTGTGGCTGAGAAGCACAGTTTCATTGATGGAACCAGGCTTTATTCAGAACCTGTGGTGACCCAGTCCAGTATTCCACCCTTAACCAGTCTTTGTCCAGGTGCCTTTTGCGCGATACCTGGCCATGAACAAAATCACCAACATCAAGCGCTACCACATCGCCAAAGTTTACCGCCGAGACAACCCAGCTATGACCCGTGGTCGATACAGAGAGTTCTATCAGTGCGTAAGTACGGCTGCCTAATGTCGTTCTTATCAGTAGTGTTTCTCTCCACCCGTCACTCAACCATGACCATGGTGTAGTAGTGCAGTTTAAACAATGCTAAACGGGGGGTAAAAAAATCTATGAAACAAACATTTGAAGATATCTTCTCGTTGTGTGTCTGACCCAAGGATTTTGACATTGCTGGACAATATGATCCCATGATCCCTGATGCCGAGTGTCTGAAGATCGTTCATGAGATCCTGAGTGAGCTGGAGCTTGGCAACTTCTGCATCAAGGTCAGTTCAGATAGACCATGGTGCCGTCCACAGCTGTTTCCCTTTAGCTGTGTGAGGTTAAGTCTGAAGAATTCCAAAGTAAAAATGATTGGCTGTTGGCTTTGGGTGGTAATCTAGGGTGCACGATGTGTAGATGAGTCTATCTGCTAGAGGCTTAAACATCTCTTGTGATTGGGTTGAATGTCAAACCATGACATTGTTAGCACCAGGGTTATGGGACTTCAGCCCCAAATCTTTTATGAGCCCTGAATTTTTGATGGTTAACTAATCGCATTCACATCAATAATACTGCTCAACAGCGGGCTAAGTCAATATTTTCTCTATTACCCGTCACCGGATTTTACATTATCGTGTATTACATGACAATGATGCATAGTACTGTGGAGTCTATTTTTTTCCAAATTTAACCGATGCTTTTGAATAGGAATTAATTAAAAATGCTATAATGATCCTAGGCTGCCTGCCTTACGTGCTTGTTGTACATAGCAGCTGTACAACTAAAGCGATTGGATGGGTTTAACCCAAGTGCTCAGTTCATCAGATTTATCAGGACCGCTGTGACTCCGTAGTGGTGTGGTGCGCTTTGGTTGTTTTGATAGGTGCTGTGGGACGCTCCCTGTAAGTTTGTGTCCCTCCTGACTCCTCCCTCGCTCTCCCCCTGCAGGTCAACGACAGACGCATCCTGGACGGAATGTTCGCCGTGTGCGGCGTTCCCGATGACAAGTTCCGCACCATCTGCTCCACCGTGGACAAACTGGACAAGGTGAACCGAGCACGCAAACGAAGTCGCACCTCGCGTTCAACAGCAGTCATTTATTCCCTTTTGGGCTTTGGTGTCCGTTGTCCGACAAGCTAGTTAAAAACGGATTCTGTTACTCTAAGACATGTTTTCAACATGGCTCTGTGTTTCCTCATTAAAGGAGTGGAGCGCGGATTGTGGGTAATGCATCTCTCTGTTACAGATGTCGTGGGAGGACGTGAAGAATGAGATGGTGAATGAGAAGGGGTTGGCACCAGAGGCGGCTGACCAGATCGGGGAGTACGTCAGCATGAAGGGTGAGCCAGGGAAAGAGGTGCAGGGTTTCTTTGAAGCTCTGACTTCTGTACTTGGCTGTGTGACACACAGTATCTGTTTATTAGGGGGAATTTATTGTTGAGTGGGGGGAGGACAAAATAAGATTCTGTTTTCAATTGGTCCCTGTGGTAGCTGAGGTATGAATGCCGGTTATGTTTATGGTCCTGGTTTATAAGGACCTGGTTTACCTACCTTTTTTTGGAGCCATAACCACTGTGGCTCTAATATACCAATCCATCCCAATTGACAAGGTTGAATGTAGTGTAAAAACGGGGTCTCGGTTTCGGCTCTCGTTTCAGGGGGAATGGACCTGGCGGAGAGGCTGCTAAAGGACCCCAAGATGTCCCAGAGCAAGCAGGCTTGTGCCGGCCTGACCGACATGAAGCAGCTCTTCAGCTACCTGCAGCTCTTCGGCGTGACGGACAAGGTAGGGATGTCATATAACGTGACCGGGGTCAGCGACAGTCTGTGCCTCTGTAGTGACAAAAGCCAGACTGTTACTTGTATCATTATTTGGAAGAGTTACACTTTCCAAGTTCATATAAACACAAGAGTACAAAGACAGTTATCAGTGAGAATTTTAATCCAGACAATAGCTAAAGCAATCTTATGACGTTGGAGAACCCCACCTTTATTTGATTATCCTTTCTTTTCTCTTTATCCAGGTTGTGTTTGACCTTAGCTTGGCCCGTGGTCTGGACTATTACACAGGTGTGATCTATGAGGCCGTGCTGACCCAGTCGGCCGCCCAGCACCAGGAGCAGAATGGGCCTGCTGGGGAGGAGGGCGTCGGTGTGGGCAGCGTGGCTGGGGGCGGGCGTTACGACGGCCTAGTGGGCATGTTTGACCCCAAAGGCAGGAAGGTGCCGTGCGTTGGTGTCAGCATTGGGATCGAGCGGGTCTTCTCCATCATGGAGCAGAAAGCAGAGGTAGGGGCCCAGCTGTCCAAACTTTAATGATTTATTGAATACGCGGTCTGTATTTACCCACATCCAGGAGGTTTTCCCTGTCTCTTTAAAAAGACATCAGTCTCAAAACTACAGTCCTTCAGGATGGGGAACTAGAATCCTTATAAGAATATGGCTTACAGAAGTGCTCTGTTCAGTGGTCTGAGGAGTAAGACGTGGTTTTCAGTGTTATAGCACTTCTTCCTCGCCCTCCCCCCCAGGCCTCAGCTGAAAAGGTGCGCACCACTGAGAGCCAGGTACTGGTGGCGTCGGCACAGAAGAACCTGCTGGACGAGCGGCTGAAGCTGACCGCCGAGCTGTGGGACGCCGGGATCAAGGTAGCGCGCAGGGGCGGGGCTTTACCCACTTTGGGGTAGGGCCAGCAAGGCGTGTGGGGGCACAGCTGACCAATGGCATCCCCTCTCTCTGTGTGACAGGCGGAGGTACTGTACAAGAAGAACCCCAAGCTGCTAAGCCAGCTGCAGCACTGTGAAGAGACTGGGATCCCCCTGGTGGCCATCCTCGGAGAGCAGGAACTGAAGGACGGAGTCGTCAAGCTGCGAACTGTGGCCAGTCGAGAAGAGGTGCGGGCAGCTCGTCATACTCCACAATTCACCTCCCACAGACACTGCAGTGCAATATAATTTATTAGTGGAATTGCCAATCAGTTTTCGCTAAACTAACTTATGGCAAATGGCTGCACCGTATACCAACACCTGGTATTTGACCAAACGCTGAAATTCAGGGAATGGTTATTAATGCATAAAATAAAACCTTCACCTGGGGTGCTCAATCCTGGTCCGCAGCGTTGGTGGGTTTTTGTTCCACCTCATTGGGACCTGGAAACACCAGGTGACATTAATACAATCCAAGTAATGACTTGAACTGTTTATGGGTAAGGTGTAATGAAAACCTGCAGACCCTATGGACCAGGTCTGGTACCCCTCAACCTACACGTAGATTTGGCACCCAATATATTTGGCTGGTTTCTTGCTTCAATGAAGGGTAGCTGGGTAACGGAAACGTGAATTGTCTTCTAGGTGGATGTGTCGCGGGCTGAGCTGGTGGAGGAGATCAGGAAAAGGTCACTGTTGTAGACCAGGGCGATGTCTCCCTGTGAACAGGCCGGTGGTGTCCAGGAGCTTGCTCTGTATTTATCCAAAAACCCACCCAAGCAATTTGCAGATACACAGGGACCCTTGATGTGATTTACATTCAAAAGAAGCCAAAGGCCTTCCATTCCAGCCGAAGTAATGTCAAAGTGGCCCACCGTACTTACAGAAGTTGGCTTGTGCTGGTCGCCATATAAATAAAGTTTGTCCAATAAATTAGCATTTTTTTGGTACCTTTTTTATTTAAGTCGCCTGATCTGCAGCAGACGTCTGAATGCCCTACCTGTCCTTAAGCTCTTGTGCTTATTATATTCTGGGTAAACTGTGAACTGTGCTTCTTAAATTATGGGGTGTCTGTCCTGGGTTGTTCCTAAGTTGTCACGGTAATTGTGGATGGAAGGAGGCAGTTTTATAGAGCTGAAATGGACCTAAATCTCACTGAGGAAGCCAGACAGAAAATTGATTCCACAGAGTTGCCTTTACTTAAAAATAAAGGGGATGGTTATGTTTGGTTGAATTCAGTCTTGCAATGTATGTGGTTTGCTAACTATAAATCGAACCATACATTGTCATATTGCTTTATATATATATATATATATAAACATACAGACGTGGTCAAATTTGTTGGTACCCTTACAGCTCGTTGAAATAATGCTTCATGCCTCCTGAAAAG
Source organism: Hiodon tergisus (assembly GCA_025775045.1). Taxonomy (NCBI): domain Eukaryota; kingdom Metazoa; phylum Chordata; class Actinopteri; order Hiodontiformes; family Hiodontidae; genus Hiodon; species Hiodon tergisus. Next base: position 26,265 of record JAOVYW010018579.1, on the reverse strand, counting down.
TGATTAAAAAGCTATTGCATCATGTATACTTGCATGCCTTTGGTATGTCATAGAATAAAGCAAAGAAGCTGTGAAAAGAGATTAATTATTGCTCATTCTACAAAGATATTATAAAATGGCCTGGACCCATTTGTTGGAACCCCTTAGAAAAGATAAATAACTGGATTATAGTGATATTCCAAACTAATTTTTTAAAATGAGTATCACACATCTCTAATCTTGGAATCAGTTTAATATATTTAAATGGGGAACTGTAATCACTGAAAAATAATAGACAAGCATGGTAAAGGCTACAAGACCATCTCCAAGCAGCTTGATGTTCCTGTGACAACAGTTGCAAATATTAAGAAGTTCAAGGTCCATGGAACTGTAGTCAACCTCCCTGGGCATGGCTGCAAGAGGAAAATCGACCCCAGATTGAACAGAAGGATAGTGTGAATGGCAGGGAAAAAAAACCAAGGATAACTTCCAAAGAGACACCAGTTGAATTCCCAGGTGAAGCTACGTCAGTTTCTGATCGCACCGAACATCGCTTTTTGAGTGAAAGGGGCCTCCACTTTTGAAAAACATTTTTAAAAGCCAGACTGGAATTTGCTAAAATTCTGTGAGAATGTCCTTTGGCCAGATGAGTCGAAACTGGAGCTTTTTGGCAAGTCAGACTCAGTTCTATGTTTGCAGATAAAATTTAGCTTTCAAAGAAAAGAACACCATACCTACAGTGAAACCGGAAGGAGGCTCGATTATGTTTTGGGGCTGCTTTGCTGCGCCTGGCACAGGGTGCCTTGAATCTGTGCAGTGCACAATGACATATCAAGGCATTCTGGAACAAAATGTACTTCCCAGTGTCAGAAAGCTGTCTGTCACAGGTCATGGGCCCTCCAACAGGATAATGACCCCAAACACACAGCTAAAAGCACCCAAGAATGGATAAGAACAACACATTAGACTGTTCTGAAGTGGCCTTCCATGAGTCCTGCATCCTATCGATCATCTATGGAAAGAGCTGAAGCTTGCAGTCTGGAGAAGGAACCCATCAAACCTAAGACAGCTGGAGCAGTTTGCTCAGGAAGAGTGGGCCAAACTACCTGTTAACAGGTGCAGAAGTCTCATTGAGAGCTACAGTGATTCCCTCTGAAGGTTGTGCAACAAAATATTATGTTGAGGGTCCCATCATTTTTGTCCATGCCATTTTCATGTGTTTATTTTATGTTGAAAAACAAAATCGAACGCAGTCCGATTTCTATCAAATATGGAATAAATAACGGTGGATGTCTATTACTTTTGTCAGTTTCAAGTCATTTCAGAGGAAATTGTGCATTCTACGTTTTTTGTGGAGGGGTACCAACAAAGTTATAATAACAGCCGTTCCAGAAAAACAACATTTTCATTATTTCTCATTTTATTGAGAAATACAAGTAAAAAAGCCAGGCATTGATCTCAGTGCTCAAAACATTCCTAAGCTACATAGTGCATTATTCTTACAGAGCATTCCCAAAGTGTCAAGAACAGTGAACGTGAGGAGGAGAAGAAAAAAACCCAAAACTATTTACACAAGTGCAATTTTTAGTTTTAAAACAAAAGTAAAAACAAAGTTTTGATGGGTACATTCAGCTGGAAGTAAAGACCAATTCTACACAAAATCAAAATTGCGAATGACCCGTAGCCACCATGGAGACCCACCACTGATGGGTGCCCCTCCTCTAGGTTTATGCATTCCGTTCGCTACATTCTATCAAATAAAAACAAAACACTCGTTTTCTTCAAAATAGAAACCACACAAAGCATATTGGAATAAAAGTATAGAAAATAACACTCTGAAGGAACAAATTAAATGGCACTAAACCAAAGACAGGAGTGCATCGGTGGCGCGCTCAGGCGGCACAGAGCGATTTGAGGACGTGCTCAGCTGCGGCCCGGCGGACCTCGTCCTGCATCTCGGCCGCACTGGTACCCGGCAGGATCTGCACCATGCCCGTGAACGGGAGCGGCACGCTTGGGATGGCCACCCGAAAGGCGAAGTAGAGGAAACCCTCGTGCCCAGTGTGGCTGTACTGCAGGTTGTAGAGTGGCGCCCGCACCTTGAACAGGTCACACAGCCTCTGGAGCAAGGTCACGGCATCCGCCTGGCTTGGGCCGCTCAACCGGGGCCCGGCCTGAGAACGGCTAGCGGCGGAGGTGGAGGAGGAGGAGGGGCCCTCACGTAGGGACAGGCGGTTGAGCGGGCGGCGCTGCAGGGTAGGGCAGGGTTTGGCAGGCATTTGGGGGAATCCCGGAGGGGGGGAAGGCGTCATTTCCCCCTGGTCCTCGTCATCCTGCCTGGGCTTGGCAGAGAATGTCACCCACTTTACCGCAACAGTTACTCCAAACTTCTTCTTGAACGCTGTCAAAGCAAGGGGGGGTGGGGGGGCAAGGTTTATCTACCACGTACGCTCATTGGTTGAACAAGCTCAAAGCTTGACCCCACCCATGCTTTCCTACCTTCGCACAGCACCTTCTTAGCCATGGAGGCGGCGTAGTGGGAGGTGTAGTGCACCACAGCCGTGCAGCTCTTCGCCTCCTTGCCAACCTTTAGGGAGAGTGCCTCCACGCCCTCCGTCAGGCCCCGGAGGACCTGCAGCAGCCAGTCCTGCTCCACGCCGGGCGGCAGCTCGCTCAGGCACAGCTGCCTCTTCTCAGTGCTCTTCCGAACGGCCAGCCGCACACCTTTCTGCAGCTCGTGCTGGTGGAGAATGCGGATGGCAGCGCCGGCACTCTGCGGGTTGCCGTACTTGGCGTAGGCGAAGCCGCGGTTCTGCCCGCTGAAGTTCATCATGAGACGGAACTCATAGAGTGGGCCCACGTGCTGGAAGAGCGGGATCAGGCGGTCCTCGTACACGTCGCGTGGGATCTGGCTGATGAAGACCTCACATCCAGGGCCTGGCGCTGGTCCGGTCCAGTCTGGCGGGGGAGGGGGGAGTGCCTACTTCTTTAATAAGTTAGTTACCCTGTATACACTAATGAAACACATTAACGTTCTCCTGTCTACATTACCCACATCACCAGGATGGCAGCCTCAATTCAGCAGTAATCAATTGTAGTAATGTAACCTCATCAAATATGAATAAAGCTCAAGACAAGTCAAATATAGTTTGTTTTATCTGCTGTGTTTTCCTAAATTCTATTAAAAACTAAAATATAGAGCTAGCCCACTGACCGGGAGGCGGGCCCCCATATTTCCGCTGACCATTCACTTGGATTAGTTTAATTTCCGTCTTCTGGACCCAGAATTCAAAAGATGATAGACTTTCTGGGTTTAAGACCTGCACAGAAAATGGAAAAGAACAATAAACCAGAAACTGGATGCACTGTGACACTCTTTGATCATTATCATGTATGTTAAGCACGTTTGTAGGAATGTTTAAAAATATATATGAGGCTACAGTTTTGTACAAATAACTACACACACACACTAATAGGATAAATACATTTATATTTATTTCGTATTGTGCACAAAACTTTTGGCTCAGAATTACGGTTGTATCAACTGAAATTATGGCGTGAAATACTCGTAAGATTGGCTTTTCCTACCACGTTACCAAGTTTTCCAAATAACAAATTGAGTTGCTATTGTAAATGCATTACGTAAAGACGTTAAATTTTCATTACTGTCGACTAAAAAAATTTTGGTTTAATGCAAGCACACTAGTTTGTTTGTCAGCAAAATTAGTAGGACACGAATTCAATGCACCGCAAGCAAACATGTGGTTGCAATAGGGATTTTGATCAATTAGTTTAGATGAAAACAATTCCTAAATCTTCCATGAAGAAGGCCATGTTGAAACCCGACCACCGCCTCGTCAATTAGCTGGAGGTCAATGTGTAACTAATTGAAACTTTAAGTCATTACAAAATTCGTTTTTGAATACAATCTGTTGGGTGTACACTGATAATAACAGAAAGGTTAGAGCCGTACGTTTACGGATATTCTTCATAATAAAATCTGTCATGCAAAAACGTTCAATGTTCAGAAAACTATTTTGATCTCGCTGCCATGATTATTTAAATAGTATCTTAACCGGGATAGGGATACTTGACAAAACACGTTTTTTTTTTAACGCACCTGTGTTCGCTCATTTCCCATCATCTTGTCCTCCGCCTGACTGTCTACTGTCTACTGTCTGGCTTGTAACGTCTACAGTTACTCTATAAGGAACGGAGTGCAATCCTTTGAGTTTACCAGTTTTAGACAGCTATTGGATGATGGCTGGCCATGGAGGCGGATTTAGGCAACCAGAGCTCACTTTTCATGCAAATTTTTTTTAATTACAGCTACCATCCCCCTCTCTGTAAAAAACCTTCAAACTAACATTAATATTTTAAAGTAAATAATTTAAATAATTTAATCAAAACAGTCTCTGGATAATGAGTGACGCTTTTATTTATTGAACACCATGTAAATCGACTTGAGGCAACCAGCCATACATATTGGGAAGATTTAACAATAATTTTATTCATTTGCATATAGCATGCAGGTCAAAATAAATCTAAAATCTGGCCCAAATTATGAAACATTCATATAGTAAATTAATATAACGTTACCAAATTTTTGTATCAATGGTACTTCTACCTCGTAACCTGAACTTAGATAGCAGTTGAAAATGATTAAAATGATATCTTCTTGGATCTTGGTAGTAAACCGTTTTAATATGTCCAGCATAGGCCTACTTTTTTTCAAATATTAAAAGTTGCGTTGAAATAAAATATTTGATTGTTAAGAGGTCAGTTGATGATCGGTAGTGACCAAGAACAAAATTTAAACATGAGCCTTTTATTCATAGATGTAGAAAAAAATCGATTGATTCAAGTGACTCGCAACACCTGTATTTTATTAACTATTTCGAGACACGACAAGCGATGCGAGAGGTCACACAATCATTTTTTGATAAGAATAGTGGTTGACTTTACATTTAAAAGCGCATAAGAACGACTGTAGTTGTATCTGTATGTTTTCATCTCGCAGTTTAGCGCTGCGAATCTTTTTTTTTTTTTTTTTTTTTTTTTGGGGTGTCTCATCTGGTATTACGTTACTACCGCAAGTTAGTAATCTAATTAATTGCAATGTGCAGCTCGTTTATTTTCGGCATTGGTTCGTAAGTTACAATGGAATAGTTAAAGTTGTAAAAATGTGTGTGTTATTTTACAAGTGAAACGATGTTTTATTTTTATATAACTGTAGTTAATATGACGGCCACCAGATGGTGGCGTTGACTTCCCCTTTCTTCATTGATTGCACGAGATTGAGAAGTTTTCTCTAATTTTTGAGTGTGTGATAGGAGTGCTAAACTGAATGTGCTGTCTCATTGTGGACAGGCTTTTGTGTGCTGTATGACAGCCTACGTAGGCTGTTATGCATCATTTGTCTTTAACCGTACACAGGTCTGACCGTGGGGAAAACCAGCCTACCATAAAGGCTCCTGCGTTATAGACTCAGGTCTCAACTGCTTAAGAAGCAACACAGAAAGGAAAACTAGGGGAAAAAAGCTTGAGTAGGAGTGGCATCATCTCCTTCCAGTGGATAACATTAATTAATCTGTACCAGTTGTTTTAAATGTATGGTGAACTTGGCAAAAATGTTATTGATAGATCAGGTTTCTAAGCCATTCCAAAAATGTACTGCCATTTGGATGTCTTTGTCATTTTTTGATACAGTGTAATGTTTATACATTAATTTGAAGTCCTATCTGATAGAAATGTCTGAGTTCAATAAATGTGTGAGATTGTAAACATTACCTGTCTGAGAAAATAAAAATGTCCTTTCTGTCTCCCTTATCCCTAATTTCCCTCCTGTACGCCCCTCCCCTGTTGTACTTTAACCCCACTATAAAACAGGGAGAATAGAAGGGAGGGGAGTTTGAAATAGGCTGATGTAACTTTTTTGTTTTTGTAATATGTAATGTGAGTATATACGTTCATGTGTTTGTGTGATACTGAGCTATGCTGTCATCTGTTCACACTAGATACATTACTGTGAGGTCCATATGGACAGAAGCTGTTATGTTTGAATTAACTGTGATGTAGATTCAGAAGTGTATACAGTAATCTACAGGGGGCCCTTATGAGTCCGCAGACAAAGTGCAATACAAGGAAGTTTCTGTCACTAATATGCACAACCTAAAACTGCACTGGCCAACCATGTTGCATCTAAAAGGCTGGAAATATTTTCTTAGTAACAGGTCCTTGAGGTGGGTTGGTATTACACAGATAGATGGCTACCAATTATGACATATTCATGAGACTGAGACTGAGAATCAAGCCGTCAGAGCTGACATTAACAGTCATTGATGCAAAACTTAAAATAAGTTTTTGCTTCTGTGTTTATGTTTTGTATACTTAGTTTATTGATGGGTCATTTTTCACATTAGGAGTTGGGTTGGTTTCTGTCAAATGCCAATAGAGGAAGATTTTATCATGGTTAAAGCAGCCTGTATGGCCCATTGCTCTTGGCTGTGTGCAGAGTTACATATTGTAATTGTTTTTGTGGTTTAATCAGATCTGTCATGGGTAGAGAAGTGAATGGAGGGGAAAGGGAAGAGGGGTGGCCATTTGGGAAAGAGAACCATTGGGCGAAAAGGAAGTATGCAGAAGCAGCAGGAACAGTTGAAGGAATCAGTGACCAGGACCAAGGGATGCCTCAGGCAGTAGATGAGTGGAACGTTTAATGTAGCCCGCTAATGAGGACTCTTCAAACCGATTAAAACGATAAACAAGCAGGGCAAAGAACTTTTGCAATGACCTCTATGGTGGTCCTCCTGCGGTCTCCATGGTGACAGCCAACACTCTTAAAAGTGCCTCCGTGGTTCCGTTGGTAAAGCCCCTTGCCACAGACTGAGCCCTGCAAGCTGGAGCTTTGTGGTTTAAATCCAGCTCATGTCCGAGCTGGGGAGGGTGAAATTGGCTGGGTTTCATGGTAAAGACCATCTCCTACTGGCTTCCTGAGTGCCTGCAGGCATGCAGAACCACGGAGAGGGATGACTCCTCTCCAATCGGCACTGGACCTCTTGGCGGGTTGTGTAACCTGCAGTGTGGTAAAGACTTGAGTGGCCCACAAGTCTGACTGCATTGTAAGTCCTTGTCAGAGATGTGTGAGGCCGACATGGAACAGTCTACGTAATGGTCATTTCATTAGCTCGGCCATTACCTGGTGGATTGTATGACCATAACAAAGTTATCCTGTCTGCGATATTGGTTAAAAACCTCTTGCTGCATCCATGAATTTCTTTCCAGTCAAAGCTAGACCAGGGCTTGGCATCATGTTTCAAAAGCTCAAAATTGAAGTCCCGTCAGGTTGTTTTTCTATTGTTGTTTGCAGGCCCACAGACAACTAATTTAGAGGGTAAAATACAGTATGTTTTTGATTTAAGCAACCCTGGTTAAGCAGAACCTTGCTCCAGGGTACGACATCACTGCTGTTCTCCTGGGACGACCTTATGGTCAGAAACCGCAACCATAAATCTCCTGCTGCTATGTGTTGTCGACCTCTCCCAAAAGCATTGGCTCTCTTGTCGGTTATGTACGATGTGCCTGCCACTGTGTCTTTTCATATTGAACGCCATCTCTTTCTTTCTTTCGCAGGACTAAAGGTTGCTTAGTAGCTGGAGGTCTTCGTACAAGATGTGCATCGAGAAACTTACTGGAGATCTGCACTGGTGGTTCATTCATGGGGCCATAGAGAGAAATTTTTAAAGCGTCTTAAAATTCAGTTGTCTTTATTTCTGTCTTTCTTTTCAAATTTGGAATTGGAAGAGGGCAAGTGTTTTTACTATTACACTTAATACCATGTTCATAACAATCGCTAGGATCTGAGCTATGTTCATTGGAAAATAATATTCTAATTTTCCTTTAATTTGGTGGCCACATATACAGTTAAGTAAATAAATAAACAAATGCGTAAAGTTTCCCTCTCCCAAAGTATTTTGATGACAATTTGACAAAGAATAACAGATGTTTCCTACACACCGTCTCTCATTTTGTGACAGGCAGGTACATACTGTGCTGCCAGCTCTGCTGTCCCAGTCTCCTCTCCGTGCAGGATGCGTGGTCTGGCAGCAGTGGAAACTGTGGATCCTGAGTTTCGATTCTGGGGTAGCGCGAGTCCTTCACCCAGTTATATTTAGAGCAGGATTTCAGGGGGTGCCCCTTTGTTTCAACTTCTCCTGCCTCACAGTGATTGCACAGCCTGTTCTCTCTGTTCAGCCAGCTCCTTTATATGGCGGACTATTTCAATTGCTAGGCTGTGGCCGCTGAATCTGTTAAAGTCTGTCTTTTTCTGGGATCTTTTATTTTGACAAGACATTGTGCCAGTGTATAATCTCTGTTCAGAGCATGATAAAAATCTAGTTTGTTTGTGTAATTTATTCATTTTTTCCCAATGTTTCAAGTAATGCATTTTGTTGTGATGGCAAATGTTTAGTAAATGTTTAGCTTGTAGATTGTAGTGCTATTGCCAAGTGGGTGTTTTGGTTTTCGCTAGCTCCAGGGAGTATCTCTCGGGGCGTAGCGGGTCGGTTTGAAGCGCCTTGTGCTGGTGGGAGTGTGTTTCAGGTTCAGGTGGACCCAGTGTCTATTTTTCGACAGCTAACTAAAATGGGAAACGGCCTAGTTCTGAACCATATTTACCGCATATTTCCCTTCATATTTCATACAGTGCGATTGGCTGGAGCACACCAAATTTTTTTAGCCAAATTTTTTTGGGCTCTATGCTTTTTCCCTTAACGCATTAATGGCCATTCTGAAGCTCCATGACACACTGAAAGGTGTTACTGGTGGTCTTTAGCACTCCGATGAATGTAAATAGGTATGGACAGTCTGTAGTCTGATAACTTCCAATTACTTTCAATGGCGTACCTGTCTGCCCATTGAACACGCGTGGTATTGGCTCTCGTCATTAACTACGAGAGAACATGACAGCCAAAGCCATGGAGCTGATAGAGCATGAGCACTGGGTTACATTAGTATGATCATGCGATATTTAATATACCCAACACATGGAGCGTGTGGGAACGCCTCCTGGCTGGCAACGCCTCCCGGCTGGCAACACCTCCCGGCGTCAGCGCTTTATAGATGTGAGAAAAATGCTTCTACGAAACGATGACTGGGTCACCCCCTCAGGTGCACATAGTGGTAAAGGTGGTGTGCCTGGCACGCATTTTGGGCAGAGCTGATCCTCTGGATACTTCCACGTTGATGTCGTCTCTGATCCACTGATCCATGATATCTGTTTTGGGTAGCAGGGTGGAGATAATGATCTTGGCAAAGGAAAACTCCTCCGTTGTTTTAGTTGCCCTCTGCCTGAGCGCTCTGGCCACATTATGTTGTGTGCACTCTGATCATTGGTCCCAGTGTGGATCATAACACACAGAGAGGCCAGATGTAACAGAGCAAGGACAGAGGGGATCCCACCAGTCTCCTTGAAATGGCTCTATCAACAGATTGGCTTGGGAGTGACTTTGTGTCTGTCGGCACAATGTACACTTGAGTGCAGGTGTAAACTACTCTGTCGTGACAACATGATTGTGGGGGGTTGACAGAGGGGCAGGGAGAGGCGTAGAAAGAGTGGAGGAAGACTTAGAGAGAGGGACATCCAAACTAAATAAATACACACATAAGTACCAATACAGTGCTCTACATTCATTCAAAAAAAAAAAAACACACACTCACAACTGTATAAATATTAGATTTGCTGGATGAGCAGAAACAAAAATGTATCTGTAACTGTATCCTTGGAAAAGCTTTGGAAGACATCTGAAAGTAACGTATGGATACTGATCATATGACACGCGAAGTGAAACTTCTCAGCGATCTGAGCGACTCTGTGTTAGCCGGGCGGAGATCAGGGATTACTCAGAAGAGCTATGAGGGACAGCTGCACCAAACGTGCCAGCACTTTTCTCACGGGCCTGGTCTCTGCTCAGCCCAACTTGGCTGCGTTCCCCGTGTGTTCCACCTTGGTGTTAGCAACAAGGCACTCCGCGGTCTGGGGCTTTCCATGACAAGTGTGGTTGAGTGATGCCTTCACTTCGCTCCAGCTGTAATTACTATAATGTTCATTGTGCGAGAGTGCTTTATTGCTGCTGAAAAGGGGGCGGAGTGTTGTCAACAATACTGTATCATTTGTCAGGACACTAATTTGTGTACCATTACAGATTTATTATTGTAATTTAGCATGTTGGGTCGCCGCCATAGTTTTTCATGAGTTTTGTCACCTGTCACAGCAATATTTTTTTCAATGTGAATTAGGTATCAAAGAGTCCATTTAATTAACTATGTTTTCATTACCTTTGAACGGGATACTTTTCGTTCATTCTGCTTTTTGCCTGAAACTAATATTGCTTTCTTATGTAAAATGTATATGCTGTATCTCAGCACCCTGTTGCCGTGTTGCTCCCGCTGCATGGCGACAGCAGCCCAGCACCCGAGGGCCCGGCACAGCTGTGCGACGGTCTCCCCCCCGAGAGATGCAGCCGCGCCCGGCCGTCACCCGGGGGTGCCGCGACAAACCGCAATATGTTTGCTGTCAGAACGCATCTCTTCTTTCCACTCAAGTTTACAACTTACAAGGATCTGGTGAACTCAAAACTTTTCCACTCTGGCCTTTTTTGGGGTTTTTTTTGTCTGATTGTCTGATATAGGTACAGAATAGGTACATCAACTGTAAATTGAAAAGAAATGTATGTCCTTATCCTATGTTATTAAAACAATTATTAATTCATTAATTATTATTTATTTACTTATTTAGACAGGCACCCTTATCTAGACTGTCAGTGGCCCCCTTTCCACAGTCGGGCCATCTCAGGTCAGGCTAACTTCCACGCCAGGCCAGACCCGAAGCCTCGTATCACTGGCCCGACTTTGGCTCTATCTCTTTTCCAACATTGGGCCGCTCCTAGCTTCTATGTCACACAGAATCCCTGACATATGTAACCCAGCCTCTATGTTTAGCTAGTCAGACTAGTGCCAAAAACATTTGTTCTTGTTGTTGACAAACTATTACAATAAAGGAGCAAGAGGTTAGTTTATCAAATCTAGACTAAATGTATTTCGTAGACAAGCGAGCTAGCCAAATATTATCATGTGAAATATATAAAAATTGGTTTTCAAAGTATGCCATCGGTTTATGGTTTAAGGTAAAGAAATAACAAAATAATTAATAGAAAATGTTGCTTACAGCACCAATACAACTGAACATTTAATATAAAATTTTAATTCAGGTAACCCCTGGCATGGGAGAGATAAACTGTGGTCAATCATCTCTTAAGCTGAGAGCTATCATCTCCAGTGTAGTTCTGGCAGCAAGAACCAAGAATCAAGAATGAACCACTTGTAATGCACCATTGGCTACCCCTGCAGCCTGCCTAAGTGCTGGAGCTGCAGAGCTATCAACTCAGCTCCTCACTAATGACTTTATTATTCATTTTATTCGATATGTGCCTTCTATAATGCCATTTTCCAGGTGTTCTCTCGGCTGCCTCTAGGGTCAGAGAATCATTTTCCGGATTTTCCCGATTGGCTCTGTGTTTTCTGCGTTTTTTTTAAATCCCTCTGGGGAATGCAATCTGTTCAGCATTTGTGACAAATTGCACTTTAACAAATAAAGTTTGATTGATTGATAACTCCTGGCAGCCATACTTTCTTGCAAGTGACAGCAGAACATCTGATGTTGTTCTCGGATGTAACCAGGTGATTTCATAAATTAGTAAAAACAACCTGAAAGCTAGGCAAACGAAGACTTGGCATATCGAGGTAAGATCAGAAATATCTTCAGTAGCTTCTTCAAAGCAGTTAGAGATGAAAACAAAGGGTAAATAATGTCTTTGGGATGTTTTTGATTTTGCAACGCTATCTAACATGGAAATGAAAACTAGCTAGCTGTTTGATTCTTACTAATCAAATGCTATTACACTTTCCCCGCCCTTGAACCTGAACCACACCTCTGGCCCCTCTTAGCTTGATTAGAACCCGGGATCTTTTGGAAAGGCCAGGAATGTGGGGGTTTAGGCACTGATCTGGTCCTCTTTAAACATAGCCCAGACCCAGAAAAGGAATTGGAACAGCGACTGGCTACAGCACACTGTAACTAGCCCAGCTTTGGCCTGATATAGCGGCCATTATTGACACAGTCAAGATAACAAACATACAAACACAAGGAACAAGAGTCTATAAACTACAAAAAAAGGGTGCTGGCAATCAGACCAACAAGATCAAAGTAGACAATAAATGATTAATCAAATTTAGAACCCTTAAAATTACAAAAAAGTTTTTAAAATGTCCTTTCAAAATCAGCAATCACCAAAGCAGTTTGTGAAAACACCTTTTTTCTTCCTACAACCTGGTACCTAAAAAATGTTTTTTATATATCATGAAGTTTTGTCTTCTTTTTATTTTTCTGTTGGTCATCATGACATGACATAACTTCTGGTTTGTCAAGGCCGACTAGCATCGAAGTCTACAGCTTTGCTACGCTTTACCTCAAGGTTGACAAAACTGAATTAATGCTTTGGCGTTTGAACATTGTTTAAAAATGACCTGACAAGTTTGCTGATTACATAATCGTCTACCTGATGGCTTGAGGAAGATTTGGAAAACTTTTTCGTGTGTTGGAGAAGATCCACGCCAGCTTTTTGTGTGTTGTGCCCTGGGTGTCCACCCGTGAGTGCACACGACCACTGTGGGCCTACAAGCCTCAGTGACGTGGCATTATGAACACACTCAGCCAGCAGGCGGGCCTAATTCAGGCAGGTGATAAAATGTGTCGTTGGCTCTTTGTCCCGGTGTCTTTACTGTGGCTAATTCGTGCGTCTGTGTTTAGCGGAGCATGGTGGTAAATATTAGCTCTGGAGTCTCTTTCTCCAAAGGATAGTGTTTGCTCAGTCACCAGCCGCCCTCCCTCCTCCCTTGTTCCAGTGCTGCCCCTGAGCACTTCTCTCTCTGTGCTCGGGAGTCGTGTCTCTGTGTTACTGACAAAGAGGAAAGGGCCGAGGCTTTAAGGGAAGAACTGTACATGTGTCGATGCGCGTGTGTGTTTACATGAGTGAAAAGGGACAATCTGAGTGTGAAGTGCGTTTCTGTTTGTACTGTAGCAGTGGCTGCCGACTAATAAATGTATGCATCTGAAGACTGGTCTCAAGTTTTACCTATGAATTATTCTGCACCGATTAAAACTGACAGCTCTCCCAGAGGCCATGGCCGGCCTCTGGAATAAACTGTATGCAAGAATAAAGGACCTTGCCCTGGTTAATCTTCACAATGAAGTTATTCAGTTACCATGCACCTCCAAAACTTTGGACCCAGTCCTGCAGAGGAGCATCTGAGTAGTATCATCAATATAACATATAAATTATAAGAGGTATGATAAACTTGAGATTTGAGATACATTATTTTTCCCCTGCATGTGTAATTGCTTCTATTTTTGCACGACTGGACACCAGACCCGGCTTAAACCAGGGGCAGTCATTGTCCAATAAGTGTCGCAATACTTTACCAAGGTTTGTTACAATACAACGTGGTGTCATGTTCATCTGTTTGTGTATTGATAGTGGAGTGGTGCATTTACAGCACGTGTGTGCAGACAGTGTTGTTTAATGAGTCTGTGTGTTTTTGTATGTCTTCCCATCGTAAGATAACTGGCTAAGTTCACAAGAAGCATGAAATAATTTTTTCTTTCCTCAACTTCTTTGTGAAAACTTCTTTGAGTCCATGTGTTCATGGCAGCTGAAGTGTGACTGGCCAGAAGGTGGAAGTGGAAATGGCATCTGGCCTCTGCGATTGTTTGTGCATGTGGCAACTCTTTGTTGACTATATGCGTGTGGCCTTAAGGGTAGCTAGTGTTTGAATTTGGACATGTGAGTTTTTCATTGCTTTGATGTGAGCAGTTTTATTTTCCTTCTTTTAATAAATCAATGTGTGTACATGCGTGTCAGTTTTTTGTGCTCTCTGCATAAGAGCAAATCTATTTGGCTGTTGGCAGAATGGCATATATATATACAGCAAGGCATTCAGGCCTTTTTCATTTACCGGACTGTTTTTAACTGTCTGGAAATTTCCATTTTAATGAATCAATTCATACACTAACTTATTTTATTATTTATTTGCATTGAGAAAACCCTCAAAAAATAAGTAAGAAAGCATGGTCCTGGAGATTCTCCTGTTTTTTCTTTATTGGATTCATTATGCAGCAGAAGCCTCTCTGACCTCTGTGTGTGTGAGTGTGTGTGTGTGAGTGTGTGTGCGCGCGTGTGTGTGTGTGCGCGTGTGCGTGTTTGTGCGTGAGTGTGTGTTTGTGGGTGTGTGTGTGTGCGTGCGCGCGTGTGTGTTTGTGCGTGTGTGCGTGTGTGCGTGTGTGTGTGTGTGTTTGTGTGTGAGTGTGTGTGTGTGTGTGTTTGTTGTCTGAATCCCGATAATTGTGTTCCAGGGTTTTGGGGACCAGGGTGCTGCCGCTCGGATGGAGCAGACTGTTAGTCATTTGTGTGGTGCCGGTCTTTCAAGTGGAACTAACAAGCATGCGGAGGAGTATAATAGAGAAAGCAGTTTTGTCTCGTGTCAGGAAACTGCCTTTACCCTTCCCCATCCCTATCAGTCCCTCGCTTGTACTGACTCTGGACAATAAGAGCGAAGTGCAGGGCTGTAAACTGGTGTTATGTGGTCCTTTGAGCATAATCAAACATGGGCAAAGGGCTGATTGTAATGGATTCGGAGGACCGGCTGTTGGGTATGGAACGCTATCGAGGTAAAAGGCATCGTGGGGCCTTTGCTGTCCTGCCGGGAGGTGTGAAGTGACCCTCTAGACCACATAGAGGTGAGCTTCGCTTTTAGGGCAATTAGCCAAGTGCTGCTAAAAGGGTGCCCTGCGTCATAAAGAGGGGATGCACTGGAAAGCCAGCGAGAGGGAGAACTGAGGAGAAGAGAAGGTGAGTGAGGCAGCAGGGAGGGAGGAGGGTAATGACAGGGATGGAAAAGAGGAAGTGGATGGAGACATGGGGAGAGGAGAATGGGCACGATGGGGAATTCTCAGATTCAACCAATCAGAAAGAGAAGAGAAAGATGGCGGGGAAAATGTCTTTGTGACAGATTATGCTGCCTATTATCCCTAACCAGATGGAAAACAATGGCCTCCAGACTAGGCAGCAGATGCAAGGAAACTTGTGATGGCACTTTACTGATTGGTTCATATGACACTGACCAGGGGGCCATAAACATGTTTGACTTAAGATTTTGCAGAATTGATTTGATAGGGTGTGGTATTAGATTAAACAAACATTGTCTGCTAGTGCCATTGGCACTGTGGAACCAATTTCTCTTCAAATAAAGGAACAAGTATGTTACCAGTGTTTCATGGTTTTGTATGTTCCGCATTATCACTGTAACCTGGATGAGTCCATCAGTCCATCACAGGGCAGGAGATGTAGACAGGTATTCATTCACACTGGGCCAATTTGCCTATTTTACAAACCTTTGGACTTTAGGAAAAAAACAGAACACCCAAAGGAAACCCATATGAATACATGGAGGGCTTGCTAAATTCCCACAGACAGTGAACAGAGTTGTATTCGAACCCAGGATTCAGGGGCTGTGAGGCACAAGAGCTAACAGTGCACAATTGTATTATATACACGTGTGTCTTCCTGTTTAAACAATATCAGTCTAGATCTTCATTGCAGTTCTTTCTGTCCTATCTTCTTTAACAAGCTGTGGGTAGAAGTTAGATGGCTAGACTGAACAATTGCTGAACAATTTCCTTTGTCTTTAGTTGGAGTGTAGCCTGTTTTATTATTTATTTTGACGAATGAAAAAAATATGGCAATCAGATGATTTGATACTTTATAGTATTCGGTGAGTCAATGTGTTACAGAGAGGGGCTAAACAAAGAGCAGAATGCACATTGTTAACACCCTGGTTCCGTCGGCTGAATTTGACAGTGATTTGAATAGTTCTGGTCTTTGAAGTTCCTTTCCTTGAACTTGATGAGCGGTGGGGGGTCGACTCTCTCTGTATAGACTCGGGTTTCAAATGTAATCGAAACTTTCGTATCTCAAAGTCTGCAAAATAAGTAAAACATATCCTAGGCATATCATCCACCCACAATATATCCCTGACCCTCCTCTACCGTACATTTACTGTACCCTCAACTATACGGTGGGTCTCTTGCGCGTCGCGTCAATGTAGTTTCCCGAGCCAATCAAAACACAGCCTGTGTGAAATGCACCGTGCGGTGTGAATATAGGCAGTTTGTCACTGACGATCGTGCAACGGCTCACAACCGGGCTGTCTCCTCAGATTCAAGTGGGAAGCATTTGGAATGACTCGCGGTGCGAGGAGCAGAGCCGTGGATGATAGCAGTGATTTAAACTAAACGACTAAAAGGAAGGGCGGACTTGACTTGTCGCAACTATCGTATACTGCAACAAAAAAAAGTTTGGAAGAATTAGCTCGCAATTTTATACCTGTATTTTTCAACTGCAAGAAGGTTTTGATAACATGCACCCCATCTTTGGATGAGTTTGGGATCTTTGATGTTTATAATGCTCTAGTCTGAAATTTATTCTAACATCTGTCTGCCTGAACAGGGCACGGTGTGGTATCGTTGCATCTCAATCGCTTCTTTCTGGGATTCTTTTTTTTCTCTCGCAATTATTACCCACCTGCAAGTATCCACCTCTGCTCCGTGGCTCCGAGGAAGAGCGCGGACGTGGCTGGATGTTTGTAGCGGGTGGCAGGTTACAGTTTGAGGGCCATTGAGACATAGCGCCCAGTCGAGCCGAATACCTCACGGCATCAGTCACCGTGTCCGTGTCATCATCAGTCCGGTTTTTCCCCACTGTTTCGCTGTGGACAAAATGATTTTCCTTGGGGTGCTTCTGAATGTATTCATTCGTGGTAAGTTTTTACGAAACGTTTCAAGTTGTTCTTATTTGTTTGTCACCCCCGGCTTTTCGCTTTTTGTTCCTTCTCGAGCCATCTTGTAATCGGGTCTTGTAAGGTTAAAATTTACGAATATGTTATGGCCGTGTTTGAAAATTATGTGAAATACCTAGTTTTATTGTGTGAACTTACCCACATTTAACCTTTCCTTATTTTTAACATGTCTTTGACTGGGAAAATACGTTATTTTTGCCAAAAATACGCCATAGTTTAAGTTTGATCGCTATTTGTTGTGACTGGTAATGATTATTTACGTCCGCTATTCAAACTTGTGGGACTTGTGGGCCACTCGTCGGATGGAAAAAAAGAGCCTAGAATATATTTGTGTAAACGGTAGGCTACATTATAATATTAAGCTTCGTCGGCGTTTTTAAAATAGAATTTGTGACTAGCATATATTTGGTAATCGTCGATCGTTCGAGGATGACTGATGTAGTTTTCTCTAGGGCACTACTGTTAAATGGGGAAATGTTTTTGTTAATGCATAAAGTGTTCATCCTCTATGCGTAATTCGTAATGGGGTCTGATCTTGGCTGTCTAAATTTAATTTCTGCCATGTGCATTGCAACATTATTGCATAGAAGTGGAAATGAAGAGAAAAATATACGAACGCGACTTTAAGGGGACATAACTTAATTTCTAATGAAGGAGGAAGGTATCACCCTTGATACCTGCCTAATGACAAACACACACGATCATTTTTTAAAGCGTTTAACTTTTAATCTGTGCTTAAGAATAAGAAATACATTAGGAAAATCAGTTATTAGTAAGGAATCTTCGCGAAATAAAGTTCTTCTAAGTTTTTTTTCCCGAAAAAGGAAACTATTACTAAGCCGTAGTGAGCTATGATTCGTGATGCCAAGGCTTTGTGTCTGAAAACGCTCGTCTCGCCGTGCATGAACTCAACAGTGATCTATGGTTATAGATATAGTTATGACTCTATCTAACCATGACATCATTTCTCAAGGTCTTAAATGCTATAACCATTGCCCTTGTATGAATATATGCGGCACAAAGACCACATTGCGTTGGCCTTTTATACTAAAATAATTAATACAACTAAACACGCTCAACGTCATATTTGAAAACAAATTGCACACATCACAAGGCTGTCTGCCACTCATCCTTATGTCTCTATATATATCCCATCAAACTCCAGCATGCGATTCACTCCACTGCCTCATCGCTTTCCGATATGCTCTGTTAACACATCGCAGTTAACGGCGCAAGAGAGCTCTATGAAAAGAAGTAATTCATCTTTATAGTGAAACGGGGAGATTATCTTGTTCGGACCCATTCTGTTAATTCCGTTTTTGATTCCATTCCAGATAAATTACGTGCAGTCCAATGGGAGTATTATGCTCTAGTGAAACTGAAATTGGTGTAGGCTACGCTGCTATAAAATAACCCGTGAGGTCGGTGAATGGTGAGTCTTGGACAGACGTGTAACGACAACAACGTCGTTATTGCTCTAAATTATAGTGTGTTCACACGCATAAAGTTAATAAAAGCGTTCACAAAAGGACAGTCATGGAAAAAAAAGGTGTATATATTTTTTTTGTTTGTTTGTTTTTTCATTGTTGTTTTCTCCACCTCTCTCGCGCTCCCTTAATTACCAGAACCTGACTAACATTATGTAATGCCCAGCCAGGTTGACGGGGGTTGTTTATTAGCTGTGTTAATGATTGCAGATTTGATGTGGTGGTGTATGTAGTGTTTCCCCAAGGGTGTTGTCGTATATCAATGGGGATTGAGCACCACTCCACCCGTCTCTCTTCCTCGTTCCAGAGAGAGAGAGAGAGAGAGAGAGAGAGAGAGAGAGAGAGAGAGAGAGAGAGAGAGAGAGAGAAGAAGAGATGAGCAATCGCCGTAGAGCTACAAAAACTGCAGGATTAGTCTAATTATAATTTATCAAATGCGTTAAAGCCGTGGCCGGTGGTACTTTTTAAATAGGCTTTTCTTCAAATAGACTTTAACAGAACTCACCCAACCTTCATGGGTCAACTAGCCTATCGATTTGTTAAATAGGAAAGTCTTAAAGACTAGAAACAGCAACTGGAATTGGAAATCCGCTGATTGTAATTACAGGCGTCGTAAATTAACGGAACAGGCCACCCCATTAAAAAGCACTGTTTACACCAACCTGAAAATGTGTTAATAGGCCTATCATGAAGCCATATTTAACGTTCGCTTTAATTATCTTAATCAAGCACTGTGTTGATAATCTCAAATTTGCCGATTCCAGTTAGTTTGTGTACCCAGGCTGTAATTTTAAAAAGCTGATACATTTTTGTATTCTAAACCCAATAACATTTTTAGTTACAAACAAACGTAATTACTTTTATATATTAGGTACAATTTCAGCTCATAGCACGCAGATTATATACAATTCTCCATTCGCCGCCAGAACGAGTCGCATTAAACTGTAACATCTGGCTGCGAGATGACAAAGTGCACTTTCCAGTTGTTGCCTCAGGAGGGAGCAATATCACACGACGTTCGTGTATTTTTATGCCGGATACGTGCCCAGTGGTAAATTAAAGACACTGAGGACCAGACGACAAAATATTGACATAATATCGTTATTCACCTGTCCGTCGAATTTTTTGCAAATAAGTTTGCAATAAGACAAACTTACCCTTTTGACACGCTATGCTTGGGTTCGCAGAATTTGGCCTGCTTTCCAGTCAAGTAAACTTTATCCGAAGTGTTCAAAGGGTTACGGTATTTAAAAAAGAAAACCTGTTTAAACAATCATAGTTCGGACCAGTAAGCATTAGATCCAGAGCAGCAGTCTATCGAATAATAATTAAATTTACTGTTGTATACATTTACTTTTTTCGTCGTTACTGCTGGTCAGATATTTTTTAAATGTGCTGCCTCGTTGAATTCTGTACAATTCAATCAGTCTTTGGCAAAGCATTATTCGGTGAGCATCATATGACAAAATATTGCTGAGTACACTGTTTATTGAGTCATAACACATTCTCAGGAGCTTCAGATCAATTTAAGAGGAATATAGGACTTTGCGGGATGAGAATAAGAGGGAGGAGATTAGGTCATTCCGATGAGTGGCAGTCACCACTGCTGAATAAAGCCATCTACTTCACCCGAGGGTTTAGGATGAAGACACGGTAAATGTAACTACAGAAAGAAGCAGAGAGAAAAAATACATTGAGGCCAATTGTGTTATGAGAAAGACATATGGGGGTTATTTCTTTTGTGTATTAATGGGTGTGTATCTGTGTGTGTTTGTGTGTGAGAGAGAGAGTGTGTTTGTATGTGTGTGTGTGTGAGAGAGAGAGTGTGTGTCTGTGTGTGTCTGTCTGTGTGTGTGTGTGTGTGTGTGTGTGTGTGTGTATGTGGATCTGGAACACACACAGGAGCAGATGGCACTGAGCTCAGGCCTTGTCTGGGAGAAATGCCCAGTGACTGTGTGTATGCCTGTATGTATGTGTGTGTCTGTGGGTGTATGCCTGTGTGTGTATGTCTGTGTGAGTGTGTGTGTGTATGTGTTTGTGTGTAGAGTACATCTCTGTGAAAGTATATTTTCTGGTTTTCCCCCTGGCTGTCACTCATTTGGTGCTCTGTGTGTAACTTTCTGTTCTGTATTTCACCCACAGCTGGGTGTGCCACCATCCACCTTCAGTAGCACCGTCACTGTCCTGGCTTTGCGCACCGAATGAGACCTGTCCATGTGTGTACTACGTGTGTGTCTGTCTCGTTCCATCTCACCTTTGTGCAGGTGCAGGAAATGGAAAGGTCCTCTCCTTGGGCATAAGCTGGGCATTACACAGTTCAGATGCCGTATTCTCTCCTGGCATTAAGTGGGGTTGTGTTTTTGCATTAGGTCTGGGTTCAGCTATCAAATTAAGCTCATTTATATTACCGGACATTATTTATTTATTCAGCGGACATGCTTATCCTAGACCACTTAGACTGACAGAACAATTTTGTAAAGTAGGTAAGCCTGGTTTCTATGAACAGGTCCAGCAGCACAGCACTTAAGTGTTTCACTTAAGATTTGAGCACTGCTAAATTACACACTGCTGCTAGATTACACACTGCTGCTAGATTATACAATGCTGCCTGTCTGTGAGTCCTCTGACTTGTCCTCGAGAGACAGGCCTGGTATGCCGTAAACCTGCCTGAAAGTTAATTCAGAGAGAGCGCTAGACGACACAATGTTGAAATTCACCTGCCCATCAGCCTTTTGTGCTTTCCAGTCAAGTAAACTTTATTCAAAGTATATGAGATGTGTGTGGAAGAAGTAGTTAACTTTAGTTATTTATATGATTAAGGAATCAAAGTTTAAATCCAAAGCATTAAATCCAAGGCACAAATCTGCAGAATGATAATTAAATTGACTGTTGCATACATTTGCTTTTTTTCCTCGTTGCTGCCGGTCAATTATTTTCTCTCAGACAAGGCCTGGTTAGCTGCCATAAGTTTCATCAACCCTTATTCTCAGGGTATGAAACTGAATTAGAGAGGTCTAACAACAACGCTAGTGCTAACAGCCCTTTGTGTTTTGATCTCTCTCGCTCCCCCTCTCATTCGCTCCTCATCCTCCTCTCCTCCCCATTGACTAGTCTGCCTTTGAAACCTTATCTGGAGCTGACCTTGTACCCCACAGCCTCCCAGACCCTTGTCTCTCTGTCCTCGCGTATCTGTCGCCAGGCCAACACCCCCCCCCCCCACGACACACACACGCCCCCCTTTCCAATTCCTCCTTGTCCTGTGGTCTGAAAACCCAGTGGCCTAAACAACTGTGTTTAAAAATATACACAATAAAATCATTAATTAGCATTGATAAGCAGCCAACGAATATGTAGGACAGGGGTAAAACCTAGCTACTATCAAAAAAACAAACAAGCAATAGGAACTCTTTAGATTCACACAGGTTTCACAGCAATAGCTCTTATTTGATATCCCCACTGGCCCAGCAGCAGCAGTGCCCTGTCACCAACCCGTCAGACTCCACCTTATGTGTTGGGTGACACCAGGGGGGAAGCAGGAAGCCATAGAGAGGTGATCAGGTAATTAGGGCCGGTATTGTGAGCGCAGCGGTAATTCACATCACACACACAGTGATCTCACTGCTCTACTGCAGAGGAGTGTGTGGGTTTGTGTGTGTACATGCTTGCATCAGGAGATTCATAGATTCATAGTTTTCACCCCAGTCCCCAGGTTGCAGAGTGGCGAGAAAAACATCCGCGATAAAGGCCAGGGAACTCTCAGAAAAGTGCAAGCCAAGAGTCATTGTTCTCCTAAAGTTAGACGATGGCCATAACGGAATTCACAAGAAGCATAATCTACCGGTTTCCACTATAGTGTCCGGTATAAGGGGGTCCGAGGCCACAGGAACAGCTGTTCCTTTGCCAGGGAGATGAGGCAAGATAACATTGCCAGCGTGAAAAATGGCTGCAAGGAAGAAGCATTTGGATGGCACTACTAAGAAAGTGCTGGTATGGCTTCACCAAACTACATGGCAATGGCAATTAGGGCCGAGTCTAATGGTCATGACAAAACGCTGAGCCGCACTGCCGTGCTGACAGGTTCAGTTTGGTGCAGCGTCGGTGAAGCACATTCTGAGAAATACATCATACTCACTGTGAAACAGAAAGGTGGATATATTTTGTTTTGCGTCTTCTGTTACCCCTGCTGTTGTTAGAGTTGTGGGAACATTAAATTCCAGATTACACCAGGCCAAAAATCTTGTTCTGCTGGGTGTCTCAAGCTGGTTAAAAAATGGATGCTCCAGCATGGCAACCATATTGAGGGTTTATTAAAATCTACAAAGAAATAGTTAAGTGAACACAGAACCAATGGTCTTGCTGGCCAATTGAACATTTCTGGTTTGAAATCAAGAAAGCAAGTTCATGAATGAAAACCAAACAGTCTTGTGGAACTAAAGAAATGAATCTCGGAGGAATAGGAATTTCTAAGGAAGCGGATTGTTCTGAGTGGGATCCGAGCACCCAGTGGATGTACAATGTACTGATTCCAGGGGTGTGAATCATTTTGGTGTCTGGGTTTTGGTGTATGAGTTATTTATCTGAGCAAAATGAAAACAGCAATAATAAATAATAACATTTTTATATAAAAATTTAAAAAGTATATTGACAAGAATATGGATAAATACGGAGGGGCTGTATTATGATAATATTTCGCTCAGACTTAAGTATGACTTGATACTGAATTCAATATATTTATTCTATTATTGGAATATTCAAATATAACAAAATTATTATTTAGTTCTTTAAAACTGAACCTGTCCTCAAGAGATAGTAGATTCAAGAGCTTATGTCAGTGTTTTAGGAAATCAGTCTGGCACTTGATCTTCTCAATCAACTTTAAAATCGATTAATGCTAATGGGAATCTCCCCTAAATCAATATGCAGATGAATAAATAGACTGGTGGGTTTTGAGACTGTGTTAAGGTGTTTTGTGTAGGAACAGATTGCTGTTGCAATGCTAGATATAATGGAATATATTTCAGTGTGCAGGTATGGCAGCCCAATGTATCCATAAAAGTAATATTAAATTTACAATAAGAAAAGCTACAAAACACTTCCTCAGATCGAACAATATAGGCCCATAAAAATTATTATATGCTTAATTTGCATTTTATTCATATATATAAGTAAATTAATTGAATTCAGATATAATTTAAATTATATTTGTTATGTAGTAATTGCAAGTACAAATTATATTATATCAAATTTTAATAATGTCCATTTCTTTAATACTGCCTCAGAATTACTGATGAATTTCAACCATGAGATTTCTGGGTAAAAATTTGAAGCTGTGTTTATCTGAAGCGGTTCTGTTATTAAAATTAAATATTAATCAGCTTTAGTCCAGCCGAATACCCCGTTTTAATCAAGATGTAACCTTGTGTCACTTAGCAGAGGATAGCCCTTCCCAGATGCACTCACATACCTCTATTTATATTTATAAACAAATTAATCATATGCATGATGCCCGTCTGTTTACAGGTGCCCAACCCCAATCAGTGATCAGTAAGAGAAGTGCTCTGTAGGAGTGAATACCTTGTTTGAATAGTGATGCAGCACTATTTTGCTGGTTTTGTTTACCGCTAGTCCTTTCGGCACCTATTACCCCTGTGTTAAGCAACTCGCTACTGAGGAAAAGCCAAAGAAAGGCTTTTTATTTGAGTTAGGTGCTTCGCTCACACCATGTTGTGGACATGCTAGCAGTTTGCTGAGAAGCCCAAAAAGCCCAAACAGGACAAAGTGTTTCGTGTCATACCCAATTAAATAAGGCCTTGGTCCAGCGGAGTTCAGTGAGTGTTACAGTGGGGTGAGGAAGGTGGGGGTTCTGTATAAAAATGTTTTCAATAAAACATCCTCTGTAAATAGATCTGTGCATTTCACGCTGGCGTCTCCCCCAATGACTAGAACAAGTGTGTCCCCCCACTCCACTTTGCTTCTCTTCTGACCTCCTTTTCATCTGGACCATTTTCCAGTAATGGTCCGCTGTCCTATTTGCGGCCACATGTTAGCGTGCCGCGCTCCGAGGTAGTGATGCAGATCCCCTCAGAGATGGCTATTGTGGTACTGATTGTGAGTGCTGGTACCAGATCTGCTTTCGCGAAGGGCCGGTTCTCTGAGCCTTTCGGTTGGGACCCGCCCTTGAAGACCTCTGGCGCATGGGTGTAAACCTTCGATCACTCACGGACCCTTCTGCAGAACAAGTTCACGACTCATTTGTTTTTAAGCCCTCTGCGGTTGAAGATATTCTGCATCGCGCCGCACTTTAGTAAATGGCGTCATTAAGATGTTTGTGTGTGCCTCGCACAGCCTCGCTGCGTAAAGGCCCCTTCCCGAAGTTGGCCCGTGAGCCGGTAGAAGGCCGGTGTGTGCGCGTGGCGGCGTGAGTCAGATGTACAAACCCACATAGGGTGTTGGTGATTGTTACCATGCTGCGTCTCAATGGGACTTTAACCACACTGTGTGTTTAGAGCCAGCATGGGTTTAATTGGAGTGTGCGCCCCCTCTCATTCAATCACGACAGCAGATCGCTTGCCAGCGTGTGCTCGTCAGCAGTAGGTGTTCCAAATTCTCCCCATATCTTTTCAGATAATCTAACATCTGTGTGCCAATTTCACAAGCGGTTGTATCCCTCGAGGGGAGTATTTTTATATTGGCTTACATGGATTGGCCTCGGAGATTTTGATCATTACAAGCAATGAGGTTTTTTTTCCCCTTCGGTGATTAATAATAAGTGGAGCGTGCTGCATTAGCAAACAGCCTTAAAAGTGTAGCACCTGCCTTAACTTAGTCGCCATGCCGTCAGCATCAGTAATACACAGTGCATTACAGACCTTTGTCCAGTAAACTGATAAGTAAATGACACACATTCACATGGAAACTAGATAACAGACAGATTGAAACTCTCTGCTTGTGTTTGTATTTATTTATTTATTTAATATATATTGTAAAGGTAATTGGGGGAAGGTCACTTTTACCGTTAACTTGATGTACTCAGTCTGGTTTTGTAGCTTGACACTTCTCCCCTTCTCCAGGACTCAGCGGCGTTCAGGCCTCAGCACCGCTCTCCGGGCCTGCTGTAGACTGCTTGGATGCGGAGAGGATGTGCGTGGCCGACCCCGGCTGCGAGCCCTTGTACCGAGTGCTGGAGTACTGTGCGTCTGAGGAGGCCATGTCGCCCCTGAGGCCAGACGCACGGCCCCAGTGCGTGGAGGCCCAGACCTCCTTGCAGCAGAACAGCCCCCTGCTGGCGTGCAAGTGCCAGCGCAGCTCACGTATGGAGGAGTCCTGCCTGAGAGTGTACTGGGCGGTGAGGTTGCAGGGTGAGTTTGTGCCAGCGTGGGGGGAACGCCGTCTATACACGTCAGTCATAATTGTTGTTACGGTTTTATTTAAGGGCGGGGAAGTTTTTTTGCTTTTAAGTTGGCACTGTTTGTATATGTGTGTGTGTGTGTTTCTCCTTCTCTCATACTGTTTTTCTGGACAGGTTTTGAGGACTATGATACCTCTCCGTATGAGGATATGGAGATGGAGTTGGTGAGGAGCATTGAGCTGTCTCGCATGGCGTCCATTGTGGCAGGTACACGCTAGCCAAGTCTATACACTTCAGTCCATTGTGGCAGGTACACGCTAGCCAAGTCTATACACTTCAGTCCATTGTGGCAGGTACACGCTAGCCAAGGCTATACACTTCAGTCCATTGTGGCAGGTACACGCTAGCCAAGACTATACACTTCAGTCCATTCTGGCAGGTACATGCTAGCCAAGTCTATACACTTCAGTCCATTGTGGCAGG